>QANZ01026228.1:0-43420 GCA_003254925.1 Chamaecrista fasciculata | reverse complement strand
GGTGGGGGGAGAAGAAATACTAGGGAGATAATTCTAACATATGACACCTTCTTTCTTCCACCTCAGAATGCTAGCGCATACCTAATAGTGAACAATGAAGCAGTCAGGTTTAGTACCAATGCTGCAATATCAGTCAAACATATAAGACTAAAATGAAATAAAAAGGGTAAAATACAAAAAATGTACATGTGGTTTGGCCTGATTTCACATCACTGTTGTGTGGTTTAAAACGTCTCACTTTGGGTATCTGTGTGTTTTGACATTACCTACTTCAAGTACTTGAACTTTTTTTCCCGTTAGA
This sequence comes from Chamaecrista fasciculata, assembly GCA_003254925.1. Taxonomy (NCBI): domain Eukaryota; kingdom Viridiplantae; phylum Streptophyta; class Magnoliopsida; order Fabales; family Fabaceae; genus Chamaecrista; species Chamaecrista fasciculata. Next base: position 43,119 of record QANZ01026228.1, on the reverse strand, counting down.
ATTTAGATGGAATAAGCATGTGACTCAGTGAAAAATCAAATTTTGGTCTACGAACTATGGGATAAGTTTCATTTTGGTCCTTTTCTTTTTATAATGGGATCAAAGTGTAAGGAAGAAGAAAAAAAATGTGCATTTTAATCAATTACGCCCAAAATAGAAAATAACCAAGTCCTTCTCATATGCTTCTTCTTCGACGCGACTGGATCTCTCTCGCCGGACCTCTCCTTCTACATCGGCATCAACCATCGATGGCAGCATCGGCGTCGGCATCAACCAGGAAGAAGAAGAAGAAAGAAACCAGTTCACCAAAGTTTTTCTTTTTCAATTTGTCTTGCTAGTGTGGGAAATAATAAGTGAGATTGACCAAAAGAAAAAGAAAAATTTTCATTCTTAATTATAAATTGGAGATAAATTTGTGGTTGAACTAAGAATAACGGTTAAAATTGCGATAAAATCACATTTTGGAGATCAAAATAGAAAAAATGTGAAAGTTTGAGGACAAAACTGAAATAAAAAATGGCTTTTATGACCAAAATGAAACTTATTCCATAATTTGAAAACCAAAAATGAGATTTTAACGTTTGAGTGGAAGGTTAGCCTTTTTAGCCAAATCACTCAGAAGATTCATTTTCTTATTTCATCATAGTAGGACTAGTTAGCGGCGCAGAAGAAACAGAATCAGAAAACATTTCTCAAACAGAACAGCGAAGCAAGCCAAGAATTCTTTGATGGCATCGACAGATCGGCTCGCAATGGTGACATCAACATCACCCACAACAAAAATCGCAACTCCGCTCTCGGTGACAACTCACGATGGTGACAACATCGACAATATGACCATAATCAAACAACAAGTGAGTGTACTCTAATTAAATAGCTTGTGTTTGGTCTAGATCTGGAAGAAGAAGAAATTTAGGAGCAGATCGTAACTATGATTTTTTTTTAGATACTTAAAATAGCCATTCGTCAGATTGATTAGTTTTTATCGATTTTACTAATTTTCGATTTTACTAATTTTCGACCTGTTATTTCATTACTTGTTCTATTATTTGGAACAAAACCAAACCCTAATTTTTCGATTCGATCGATCAAATCAACCGATTCAACCTAATTTTTTATCTTTAGAAAATCATAGTAAAGTTAAGGAAATTTATTTAAGCATTTATTATTGAAGTTTAAAAAAAAATTGAAAATACTTTCTTTAAATTTCAATGATTAAGTTCAGATTGTTAATAATTTTAGGGTAAATTACAGATTGAGTACTTGTGCTTTAGCCTGTTTGCTCTTAGGTGGCCTATGGTTCGAAAGTTTGCATTATGGTATCTTGTGGTTTGCACCATTAGCAGTTAGGGTACTTGTGTTTTTGTTCCGGTAATTTTTAATGGCACATGTCATGTGCCGCTCACGTGCCTAAATTAAAATAATTAAAAATTTCAATTTCATGGCATCTTAGTCATCGATTTCTTCTATATCTTAATCGTCAATTTCTATTACATCTTAGCCGTTGATTCTCTTGCATTTCAGGGAAATGATTAAGTGTGATGCATAATGCCTTTTTTTGTTTTGAGAAACAACTTCTTGAAACTTGGTCATTGTACACTACTTAAACTACATTCATATACAAATCCCGATAGTAATTCGAACACACACGTTACTGCACAAGTCAAAAACTTTGTACATGATACAATGCAAAACCTCATTTTGATAATTCATATATTCTTTATTTTTTGGCAAGATGTACTTTTTTTTTAATTTCTTCAATATGTGTCACAATTTATTATTAGGGTAGGTTACAAAAATGGTTTCTGTGGTTTGTCTTATCTACACAACGGTATTTTATAGTTCGAAAATTTTTAAATTAGAAAGAACATGTGGTTTGCACCGTTAATATATGGGAGCCCTGCGGTAAAAAAATAAATGCTAATGACAAGTAAAAATCACATTTGGATCCCTAATTAAGGATCAAAACAAAACGTAGTGAAAATATTAGGGACTAAAATGATATTTTCACCAGTCATCTACAGTTAATTTTTAATGAAGAGTCCCAATATGTTAATGGTTCAAATTACATGCTTTAATTTATTTTTTTTAAAATCAATTGGTATCATCATGTAGAGAAGCCAAACCATATAGACTACTTTTGTAATTTACTATTTTTATTTTTATTATTTAAGTAGTATTCCATTTAAATTTTAATTGGGTTGATGATGCGATTAGCTAAGTGATGATGTGTATAATTAATTGATATCAATGAGATGACTTGTATATGAACTATCATTTAGGTAATGTTTATTTTAGAGTAAGCTACTAAATTGGTCCCTGGATTATTGGCTCGCTGACAGATTGGTCCCCGAATTTAGAAAAATGACAAATTGGTCCTCGAATTTTTCTAACGAGTCAAATAGGTCCCCGAATTTTTCTAACATTTGTCAAATAGGTCCTTCTGTGCATGTTATTCGGGGACCTATTTGACTAACGTTAGAAAAATTCGGGGACCTATTTGACTCGTTAGAAAAATTCGGGGACTTATTTGTCAATTTCTTAAATTCGAGGACCAATCTATCAGCGAGCCAATAATTTAGAGACCAATTTGGTAGTTTACTCGTTTATTTTATAACGAAGCATTATAAACCAAAATATCGCATCATCAACTAACAGCACCAGTTATTAGTATCATATCATCAACTATTGTTACAACATCATTATGTTAGTTTAAAATTATATGAGTAAATAAAAATTTAATATATCTTATATTATATGGCTCCACCCCTTTCTGGTTGTCCACATTTTAATACTATAGTACAAAATTAATAATAAGAGGAAAATTATTATTTGATCCCTTCTTTTTTACTGTGTTAACGATTTAGTCCCTCATTTATTTTACATACATATTTGCGTGCACATATTTGCGTGCCCGTTAGGACACGCAAAACCTCTAGTATATATATATATATTCATGTGTATGTAATTAAACGCCGTATAAGATTGAATTTCATATTCTTCAAAATATTGTTTGACTAAACTCTTATACAACCTCAAATTTCAAAAAACATTAATCTAACAAGGAATTTCGTGACATAGCAATGTAATTTGCCTTCAACAATTATTTTTCCCCAAAAATATTTCATCAAAACACATCATAAAATGTTAAATTATAAAAACTCCTACTTTTCATATGCTAATTAAATTTTTTAACACTAAAACATGTTGATTATATTTTTTTAAAAAAAAACAAAGGAACACTTAAATAACAATGACCAATAACAGTGGAGGAAAACAAAGAAGTAATAATAAAAAAAGGTTAAAGAGTCATTTTGGTCCTAAATATAAGCCCTAATGTTCATTTTGATCCATTATGTTTCAAAATATTCAAATTGGTCCTAAATGTTGACAAAATGATTCATTTTGGTCCTAAATATTGGTAAAATGTTTCATTTTGGTCCCAAACTATTGAATTTGGTTATATTTCTCTCGTTTCTTATTTCAAGTTCAAAGGACTTGTTAAGAGGAACTCGTAACTCTGAATTTGTTACATTTGAATTTGAAACGAGAGAGATATGATCAAATTTGCTTATTGATCATGAAACGAGAGGTCTATTTTTATGACCGATTTGACTTCGTTTGCTAACGGTTCCAACTCGATAAAGAAAGTACTTTTCGAGAATAATGCGTAGCTCTAAACTCGTTACATTTGAATTTGAAACAAGTCATATTCAATAGTTGGGACCAAAATGAAACATTTTGCAAACATTTAGGGCCAATTTGAACATTTGGAAACATAAGGACCAAAATGAACATTAGGGCATATATTTAGGACCAAAATGACTCTTTGACCATAAAAAAAAAAGGAAACTGCGCCATTTGAATTTTGGGCTTTGCCTCCATTATTTTGTTACCTAAGACATCCCCTGTTGGCCATTCTGACATATACGTAGCAGTTCTTCTTCTTCCATCCATCCATGGCTGTAGTTCAAAAACTCACCAAGAGGCAGAGGCATTCATCCAATCTTCCAAAAGTTTTCAGCTTCTTCTCTCTCTGGTTTTGTTTTCTAGTTTCTAGATTTGTAGCTATGCATTCATGTTTGGATATTCTAATATATTTGCATTTTCAGGTCAACAAAGGCAAGAGGGTAATGACCCATGAATCTAAACAAGCTGTTCCTAGAAAACCAGTAAGTTCTGTTTTTTATTTGTTCTCTATAATGATGTTCCAAGTTAGTGTACACCACACTTTCTGTGATTGTTAAAGTACTGAGTATAAGCAGAGAAAAGAGAGAGAAAAGGAAAGAAAACGGAAACAGATTCTGTATTATCTTGATCAAATGAATTACACGAGATATACATTTATACAAGAAACTGAAATCACACAGCTGGTAAACAGAATAATACAGCTCAGCAAACTGCTTAACAACTCATTACACGTGGCACAACTGTTTAACAAACTTATCCTAACAGATTTAGAAGCTTACTCTTCTATCAGTGATATTGTTCATTTTTATGGCTGTTTGGAAGTGGATTCTCTAGAAAGAAAGGGTTAATAATGTCTTTCTCTTTCATAGTGAAAGTTTTTATTTTTCCTGGAGTTAGTGAATATGAGGATTGTTATAATCTAGTAATCTACTATTCTATCCTGCGTTTTTGTAGATATATAAGAATTGTAAGTTTGTGTTGTTATAATCTATTCTATCCTGTGTTGGAAGGAGGAGAATAGTAGAAAATACCCATAATGAAAGTTTTGATTTTTCCTTGATTTTGACTTACAAAATTTAATCCCCTGTATTTTGTGGTGTCCTATATGATAGAGACTTGAAGGGACTCAAGGAAGTACCAGCAAGAATCCAGAGAAGCCATTACGGTAAGTTAATCAATTAATTACTTAATTAAATTGCCAATTTTGTTTAATCTCCTGATATATTGTGGAAGTCAATGAATTCATCCATTGTTTTGCTTCTTTTCAATGCCATGTATAGGAAAAAGAGAGCCAAAGTGGATATTCCGTCATCTACCATAAAAAAAGCCAGAGAGATAAAATCGAACCTAGGTCCCTCAATTCCAAGCATAATCAAGGAAATGTGTCCTTCACATGTGAGTGGGGGATTTTGGCTGGTAAAGTCTCTTAATCTTCATTTGTTTTGTTTGCCCTGAAAGTTGTACTCATTTAAATTTTTGGTCCTTCTGATGTCAAAGTTTTTGCAACTGATCATTATTGTTCTAAAAGTTTATAATCTGGTCCCTCTTGTCAAATATTTGCTTGAGGGTTGTTAATACTGTGAATATGTAAAATTCACACCAACTCAGCTCATTAACCGTCTTCTCCATCATATCCATGACTTTACTATCACTTCTCGCCATTCTCATGGGTTGAGTCTTATGATGTTTACATATTTAGAATGCCAAGATGGGAAACTGTTGGTTAGATTAGCAAATTCTTATGCTAGGCACAAAATTAAATAATTTAGAACTCTAGGTACTCAGTTACAAACTTCTAAACTGTAAGGACCAATTTAAAAATCTAGTGATTCAGCAAGTTGATGAAGTTCATTTCTATTGATTCATAATTATGCCATGTCATCTAAATCTAAATTTTTTAAATTTTACAGTCTTAATTTACAAAATATACTATTTAAATGGAAGTTCAGCAACTTCATGGCTTTATGAACTTTAGCAGATCCTCACTAGTAAATAATAGGGACTAGTAGAGTAATTAAACCATCTTTTACTCTTCTCATCCTTTTTCCATACTTTTGATTTGCTAGTTGCGGTACTAGAATGATTCTCTAGCATCTAAATGCACTGTATTTTCTAATGGCAGGGTCTTCCAAAAAAATTTTGTGTGGAGCATTTTCCAGATTCTGATACTACCATTATTTTGGAAGATGAAAGTGGAAATGAATATGCAACAAAGTATCTTCATTCTAAGACGGGCTTGAGTGGTGGATGGAGGTCATTTTCCTTGGCTCACAAGTTAATTGTGGGGGATGTTTTAGTTTTCCAATTGGTACAAACTTCTAAATTCAAGGTAATTGCTTCACCTTTTAGAATTTTATACTGAGACATAAATTTGCTTCACTTTTTCTAAATTACTTATCCCTCATTCTGCTCCCCCTTCATAAATTTCAAATATCTCAAATTGGGATATTTTGGAAGATGAGTTACTTCAAAAAAGAATACTGAGTTTGGGGATTTAACCTTCCTCTCCCCTCCCTTTCCTTCCCCTTCAATTTCTCTTCCTCCATTTTCTTCCTAATTGCCAAACAAACCCTTAGTCCCATACTGAGTATTTGAGTCCCTTAGTTCTGTCACTTCAATAGTCAGCTTTTGAGGGAGGCTTTGTCAATGTCATTATGTGGAGTACTTTAGTGCCTTGTTCTCCCCTTTCAGTTATTCAACTTTTCTTTATCAATGGTAATGGATTTTAATCAAAAGGAAGAGTCTAGCTTGAAGCCAAAGTCTGACATGTAAATTCTAGTTTTTCATATATGTAATATTTAGTATCTTACATGTGACCTATCCATAGGTGTACATTGTGAGATCTCATTCACCTAATGAAGTCGATGCTGCTTTTGGGCTTCTTGGTTTAGAAAGATGCCGGAAAGAACAAGATATTGGTAAGTTTCCTGTGATCCTCATTCCTCATTGTTTTCTTTTATGTTCTTATATTTCTCAATGGTCTTTGCTGACTGTCTCATCTTTCCAGATGTTCTTCCTCAACAAAATGATCCAAACAGTTGCCAAGAGATCTGCGAAGCTGCCATATCTCCTGAAGGTTATGAAGCTGCCATATCTCCATTGGATGAACCAGAAACGACCCCTGAAGGTCATGAAGATTTTGGCCCTGAAGTTATGGGTGGGATTAGGATGGCAGAGTCCATGCTCACTTTCAATGAAGTCACAAGCATTGAGAAATTCAGCATCCAGGTTAATGGTCTTGTGATTGACTCAAAAATCCCTAAACATCTCAAGATCAAGTACTATGAACTTTGCTGCAGCCAAGGGATGTTCCTTCATGCGAATGTTCTACCGAATCTTGACTGTACATTTGTGACTGGAATGATCATTCAAACCATCAAAATTGCTGATGCCATTAGAGCCAGCAAGATCACAACCTCCCAACAGAGTTTTGCTACATGGCACACAACTTTGAGATCCTTGGAAGCACTGCGCATGAACATTGGTTTCTTGATTGATAGGCTTGAACAACTAATGAAGCTATCTTTAAAATCTCTTAAGTACGAGGACTTGAAGCTTCAAAGACATCAAGCTGAACAAGAGAAAAAAGTCTTACAAGACAAAATTTTGGAGGTTGAAAAGTCTATCGATGGACTCAATGTTAAAATTGATAGCCTGAACTGTGAGAATTGTGAGGATATGTTTGAAGAAGTGGCAAAATCTTCCTGGTGATATATAGTGATGCATTTTCATTAATGTAAATGTAATATGTCTCTCTCTTTTCACTTGATAAAAAAAAATATTAAATACATTTTTTCACATGATTAAAAATATAGATCAAGCTTACAATTAAACAAAAACATTTATTATAGGCTATAAAAAAAGATATCAGAAAACTTAGCTAAGCATTTACTTATGTATTCAGTTTTTCTCAATTTGCATCTCCTTAAATTTCTTTTTCTAACTTGATCTTTCACAATTCGTTTTGTTATAAATGTTCGTTTCTATGTCTAGGTTTTAACTAAAGTAAATGTGTACCAATATTAATTAAAGATGTAATATTATTACTTAAAAATACAGTACTTAATTTGTTTTATGTTGATATGAAATAATATTTTGTGTCAGTTAATATATCATGCTATTAGAAAATAATATTTTGTACTGATAATATATTATCAATTCAGTTAAATATTGAAAAGAAATACTGACATTGACAAAAGAAAAACATGAAAGAGATTGAACTGAAAAAATGCATATATGAGAAATCAAATTTAGAAAATAGTGAAAGAGTAAAATAAAATTTTAGTCTTAAAAGAACTTTAACTAATATGGATAAATGATTTAATATATTATTATAACATTAATTATATATATTGAAAATATTAAATTAATATAATAGTTCCTTAATTTTAATTGCTATTTCAAGTTAATCCCTTAAATTTGAATACTATCAAAATGATATTTTTTTTTAAAAAAAATCAAATTAATTTAACCAAAATAGTATGGTAGAGGTACGTTTAAAGTTTCTGGCAAAAAAAAAAGAGGTACGTTTAAAGTTAATGTTAATGGGGCTCTAAATCTGAATTGTAATTCTGGTGGTGTTGGGGTGATTGTTAGGGATGATAAGGGTGATATTGTTAAATGTGTTAATGCCCTTGTTAAAGCTTCTACTGTTTGTATGGCTGAAGTTTTGGCCTTGAGGAAAGGCTTGCAAGTGGTTAATGATTTAAATATACAGGAGATGTGTTTTGAATCTGATTGCCAAAATCTTGTTGACTGGTTCAATGGGAATTGTGGTATTCCGGATTGGCATTGTGCATGTTTGCTTCATGAGGTGAGATCCCCAAAATCTTCTATGCACTCTTTGCAGGTGGTTTGGGTACCTAGATCTGCTAATAAAGCGGTTGATTGGCTCGCTAAGACTATGTTTCGTGGGTTGTGCTGCTCTGCTTGGGTTAATGGACCTCCAACCTATTTTTTTGAAGATTGTTCGTTATGATGCTAGAGATAAAAATGGGATTGGATGACATCTTGTGGGGGTTGGTTTTTGTTTCAGTTTAGAGTTCTTGTTTTTTTAGCTTTTTGTTTTGTCGTTTTGAGATGTTTTTGTTGTTTTCTTGTTCCGATTTGTATTATAGTGTTATTTTGTTGTTTTTATTGAAGTTTTTTAAAAAAAAAACGGTCAAAAATTGTTTTTTATTTTGGTAACACCGCTAAAAGTTTCCACAGTGCGACGTCCCAAAGCCCAAACACCACCCAATCTAAAAGCTTGTTGGACTCATCATTTCTCCAATTTTTAATTGAATTGATAATGTGCTTTGTTAATTGACGATGACACTATTAATAAACGTAGGATTTATTTAATCTGTGTCTTTAGGGTATATTTTAAAATTTCTTCGGATTGATTAGTAGAACTTTTTATATCTTGAAATTTATGAAAATTCATTTAAAAGATAACTTTTATTGTTTGAAAACTCATTTGAATATTTGACCGATCAAAAGAAAAAAGACCCATAAATATAATATCAGTAATTGATGATATAACATATTAATTATCATATAAGTAATTTTTGTTTATCTTTCATGGCAATCATAAATTAATAACATTATCAATTATCATTAACTAATTGTGTCACGTAATTTAAGGAGAGTTCAAACTTTAAATTGACACACAAACCATTAAGAACCAAGTCAAACCAGAAGTTTGGGTTATGTTGGTTCAAGTTCATGATTTGGTTGGATTCCAAATTTTTTAAAGGGTAAATTACATTTAGGTACTTTGTTCTATGGACTGATTTCACTTCAGTACATAAATTTATTTTTCTGTTAAGTTTTGGCGACGAAGTCGCATGTGACCATCACGTGCACAGTAAAAACACCAAAATGTCAATTTTTCTCTCATTTGTCACAATTAAAATGGTAAAACACTCCAAAATCATCTCACTTCGAACCTTAGTGTTTTTCAAGTTTTTTGAATGTTTTAACGTCTGAATCGTGAAAGTTGAGAGGAAAATGGACATTTTGATGTTTTTATTGTGCATGTGATGGTTATGTGCGATTCGCCGTTGACCGCACCCGTCGTTAGGTAGCCAAAAATACTGGAATTAATGCACTACAGTGGTGCAATCCGAGTCGATCTCTCGAGGAACTTTTGTGCAAGGTTTAATTGTAAACGATACCAAGTTATCACCAATCGGGTAAAAGCGAAGAAAATTTGTTCTTTGATTGTTTATCTAAGACCTAAAACAATAATTAAATAAAGCAACAATATTTTTGGGGTTTTTGATTAATGAGGAAAAGATAAACAAAAGCGATAAAGATAGATAAGACACACTTATTGAATGAAAACACCCAACAGAGGAATTGAATTTGGCCTTCCTAGCTTATAAAGATCGGAGTAATTACTTCACAAACCATTTACTAAAGTTGTTCACTACCGTTAAACATAGCAATTAACTCAATTATAAACATAACCAAGATAATCACTTCAATGAAGCTAATGGTGAGATAAAATCAAGAATTCAGGCAACTCTATAACTCCGACTAAGTTATCAAAGAGAAACTTATCCCAATTATTAGTCAAACCAACTACAACGTATCCGAACGGATCATAATCAAGACAAGAATAATCAATACATATCAGAATCCAAAATCCAATCTCAAATTCATAATCAATATCAGAATTACAAGTTCTCTAACCAAGAAAAACTCAAACCCTAATATAAAACGATGAAAAGAGTAAAGTAAAACTCCCTAAGTGTAGAACCAAGCTCGGGCCTCCTCCAATCCTCTTATGGGTGTGGAATCTAGCTGCTCATGGGGAGAGATTCGGCTTCAACAAGCCTCCTAGCCTCCAAAATAGCCATGGATGAAGGTGGGAGAAGAGAGGGGATGAAGGAGATGGTGTCCAGTGTGTCTCTAGGGTTCCTCCCTATTTAAATGACCTAAAAACCTCTCATATATGTAAATTTCGGCTCATTCCAAAGAAATCTAGGTCAGAATCATCAAAATCGGGTTTGGGCCAACATAATTATAAGTTATCGCGAACCCGCCGCGGCTATGCATGGCGGCGGTTCCCGCGGCTGTTTTTCCAGAGAGACCTGCCGCGGCTACGCATGGCGGCGGTTCCGGCGGCGGTTTTTCCAGCAACTTTAGTTCGTTTTCAGTTTGGTCCCTGACTCGTCTCCAAACATCCTTGAGCCTTCCTCGAAGTAATTCAGCACTTTGGACTTCATTAAAACCTATCAAGAACATCGAGAAACTAAGTGAATTCTCAAGATAAAGAGGATCAATCAATTAATAAAGATTAAACCCGAGAAAACCACTCAATTAATCACAAAATAGTCCAAATAATCATCAAACTTCAAGGCATCATATTTTATCATAAAGGGACATAAAGGCATGCAATTGAATCCCAAATGAATATAAAATGCCCTAAAATGTCACCAAAATATATGATGAAATATGGTCAGATCAGCCGTCAAAACTTAACAGAAAAATAAATTTGGGTACCAAAGTGTTAACGATGCTCGGTGCAAAGAACATGACACCAAAATATTACTTTTGGAACAACGGGGTATCAAAGTGAAACTGATCCATAGAACAAGATACCAAAGTATAATTTATACTTTTTTTAAATTGTATACTTGGAAGGTTGGGTTGCAAATTTTGATTTTTAAAAAACTAATCTAGCCCATGGTTCCAAAATTTTAAAACAGTGCCACTAGTTAATTTAAGTATCATAAATTTGTAAAACTTGTTCTTTTTTTTATTATTATTTAATTTCTTCAATATGTGTCACAATTTATTATTAGGGTAGGTTAAAAAATGATGTGTTTTGTCCTATCTACACGGTGGTATCTTATAGTTCAAAAAATTTTAAATTGAGACATGTGATTTGCACCATTAACATATGGGGGCCTGTCGTAAAAAATTAACTGCAAATGATAGGTAAAAATTTCATTGTGATCCCTAATTAAAGATCAAAACAGAACGTAGTGCAAATATTACAGACTAAAATGATATTTTCACCTGTCATCTACAGTTAATTTTTAATGACGGGCCCTAATGTGTTAATGGTGCAAAATTACATGCTCTAATTTAAAAATTTTAAACCACATGGTATCATCATGCACATAAGCCAAACCATATGGACATTTTTTGTAATTTACTCTTTTCGTTATTATTATTAATAGTAGTATTCCATTTAAATTTTAATTGAGTTGATGACGAGTTAAACTAATTGATGATGTGCATACTTAAAATTGATATCAATGACATGACTTATATATGAACTATCATTTAAGTAGTGTTTATTTTATAACGAAGCATTATAAACCATTATGTTAGTTTAAAATTATATGAGTAGATAAAAAAAAATTATATATAGATATGTATTCATGTGTATGTAAGTAAACGCCATCTAAGATTGAATTCCATATTCTTCAAAATATTGTTTGACTAAACTCTTATACAACTTCAAATTTGAAAAAACATTAATCTAACAAGGAATTTCGTGACTTAGCAATGTAATTTTCCTTCAACAATTATTTTTCCCCAAAAATATTTCATCAAAACACATCATAAAATGTTAAATTATAAAAACTCCTACTTTTCATATGCTAATTAATTTTTTAACACAAAAACATGTTGATTATATTTAAAAAAAAAACAAAGGAACACTTAATTAACAATGACCAATAACAGTGGAGGAAACCAAAGAAATAATATTTTGGCCAAAAAAAAAACCAAAGAAATAATAAAAAACAAAAACATAAAACAAAAAGGAAACTGCGCCATTTGAATTTTGGCTCCATTTTTTTGTTACCTAAGACATCCCCTGTTGGCCATTCTGACATATTTAAATCAGACGGTCTTTTCGTCTTCCCTTCTTTCCACTAAAATCTTTCAAATCCATTTTCCTTCAAAGAAAGAAGAATCACACACACACATACATAGCAGTTCTTCTTCTTCCATCCATCCATGGCTGTAGTTCAAAAACTCACTAAGAGGCAGAGGCATTCATCCAATCTTCCAAAAGTTTTTAGCTTCTTCTCTCTCTGGTTTTGTTTTCTAGTTTCTAAACTTGTAGCTATGCATTCATGTTTGGATATTCTAATATATTTGCATTTTCAGGTCAACAAAGGCAAGAGGGTAAAGACACATGAATCTAAACAAGCTGTTCCTAGAAAACCAGTAAGTTCTATTTTTTTTTTATTTGTTCTCTATAATGATTTTCCAAGTTAGTGTACACCACACTTTCTGTGATGTTGTTCATTTTTATGGCCGTGTTTGGAAATAGATTCTCTAGAAAGAAAGGGTTAGTAATGTCTTTCTCTTTCATAGTGAAAATTTGATTTTTCCTGGAGTTAGTGAATACGAGGATTGTTAGAATCTACTATTCTATCCTGCGTTTTTGTAGATAGATAAGAATTGTACGTTTGTGTTGTTATAATCTATTCTATCCTGTGTTGGAAGGAGAAGAATAGTATAAAATATCCATAATGAAAGTTTTGATTTTTCCTTGATTTTGCGTAGATAAATGTAACAGATGTCAAGAATGACAATGATTAAAAGTGGTCCACACAAAAGTTTACTTACTTCATTATATATATATATATGTTATTGACATTCTAAAAAGGTTAGAAATAGAGCATAAATCATAGTTCATTCCAGATTTTGACTGACAAAATGTAATCCCCTGTATTTTGTGGTGTCCTATATGATAGACACTTGAAGGGACTCATGGGAGTACCAGCAAAAATCCTGAGAAGCCGTTGCGGTAAGTTAATAAATTAATTACTTAATTAATTTGCCAATGTTGTTTAATCTCCTGATATATTGTGGAAGGCAATGAATTCATCCATTGTTTTGCTTCTTTTCAATGCCATGTAAAGGAAAAAGAGAGCCATCGTGGATATTCCGTCATCTACCAGAGAAAAAGCCAGAGAGATAAAATCTAACCTAAGCTCCTCAACTCCAAGCATAATCAAGGAAATGTGTCCTTCACATGTGAGTGGGGGATTTTGGCTGGTAAAGTCTCCTAATCTTCATTTGTTTTGTTTGTCTTGAAAGTTGTACTCATTTAAATTTTTGGTCCTTCTGATGTCAAAGTTTTTGCAATTGATCATTATTGTTCTAAGAGTTTATAATCTGGTCCCTCTTGTCAAATATTTGCTTGAGGGTTGTTAATACTGCGAATATGTAAAATTCACACCAACTCATGGGTTGAGTCTTATGATGTTTACATATTTAATGCCAATATGGGACACTGTTGGTTAGATCAGCAAATTCTTATGCTAGGCACAAAATTAAATAATTTAGAACTCTAGGTACTCAGTTACAAACTTCCAAACCGTAAGGACCAATTTAAAAATCTAGTGAATTGTGGGAGAAAATTTGCTCATAAAGTTGATGAAGTTCATTTCTATTGATTCATAATTATGCCATGTCATCTAGTTTTTTTAAATTTTACAGTATTAGTTTACAAAATATTCTATTTAAGTGAAACTTCAGTAACTTCATGGCTTTATGAACTTTAGCAGATCCTCTCCTGTAAATAATAGGGACTAGTAGAGTAATTAAACCATCTTTTACTCTTCTCATCCTTTTTCCATACTTTTGATTTGCTAGTTGGGGTACTAGAATGATTCACTAGCATCTAAATGCACTGTATTTTCAAATGGCAGGGTCTTCCAAAAACATTCTGTGTGGAGCATTTTCCAGATTCTGATACTACCTTTATTTTGGAAGATGAAAGTGGAAATGAATATGCAACAAAGTATCTTCATTCTAAGACGGGCTTGAGTGGTGGATGGAGGTCATTTTCCTTGGCTCACAAGTTAATTGTGGGGGATGTTTTAGTTTTCCAATTAGTACAACCTTCTAAATTCAAGGTAATTGCTTCACCTTTTATAATTTTATACTGAGACATACATTTGCTTCACCTTTTCTAAATTTTTTATCCCTCATTCTCCTCACCCTTCATAAATTTCAAATATCTCAAATTGGGATATTTTGGAAGATGAGTTACTTCACAAAAAAAGAATGCTGACTTTTGGGGATTTAACCTTCCTCTCCCCTCCCTTCCCTTCCCCTTCAATCTCTCTTCCTAATTGCCAAACAAACCCTTAGTCCCATACTGAGTATTTGAGTCCCTTAGTTCTGTCACTTCAATAGTCAGCTTTTGAGGGAGGTTTTGTCAATGTCATTATGTGGAGTACTTTAGTGCCTTGGTTCTCCCATTTCAATTATTCGACTTTTCTTTATCGAAAAGGAAGAAGAGTCTAGCGTGAAGCCAAAGTCTGACATATATAAATTCTAATTTTTCATATATGTATTATTTAGTATCTTACATGTGACCTATCCATAGGTGTACATTGTAAGATCTCATTCACCTAATGAAGTTGATGCTGCTTTCGGGCTTCTTGGTTTAGAAAGATGCAGGAAACAACAAGATATTGGTAAGTTTCCTGTGATCCTCATTCCTCAATCCTCATTGTTTTCTTTTATGTTCCTATATTTCTCATTGATCTTTGTTGACTGTCTCATCTTTCCAGATGTTCTTCCTCAACAAAATGATCCAAACAGTTGTGAAACGATCTGCGAAGCTGCCATATCTCCATCGGATGAACCTGAAGCGACCGCTGAAGGTTATGAAGCTGCCATATCTCCATTGGATGAACCAGAATTGACCCCTGAAGGTCATGAAGATTTTGGCCCTGAAGTTCTGGGTGGGATTAGGATTGCAGAATCCATGCTCACTTTCAATGAAGTCACAAGCATTGAGAATTTCAGCATCCAGGTAAATGGTCTTGTTATTGACTCAGAAATCCCCAAACACCTCAAGATCAAGTACTATGAACTTTGCTGCAGCCAAGGGATGTTCCTTCATGTGAATCTTCTACAGGGTCTTAACTGTACATTTGTGACTGGAATGATCTTTGAAACCATCAATATTGCTGATGCCATTAGAGCCAGCAAGATCACAACCTCTCAAGAGAGTTTTGCTACATGGTACAGAACTTTGAGATCCTTTGAAGCACTGCGAATGAACATTGGTTTCCTGCTTTCTAGGCTTAAACAACTTATGAAGTTGTCTTTAAATTCTCAAAAGTACGAGGACTTGAAGCTTGAAAGACACCAAGCTGAACAAGAGAAAAAAGTCTTACAAGACAAAATTTTGGAGGTTGAAAAGTCTATTGATAAACTCAATGCTAAGATTGATAGCCTGAACTGTGAGAATTGGGAGGATGCGTTTGAAGAACTGGCAAAATCTCCCTGGTGATATATACCGGTGCATTTTCATTAATGTAAATGTAATATGTCTATCTCTCTTCACATGAGAAGCTTCAAATCTTGGCTATTGGAACATGCAAGAGAAATTGTATTTTTGGGTGCAGCCAGAGTTGTTTAGTATATGATTTAGGAACATTTGAGAGTAATTTATTACAATTATATATATGGTACATGAATGTTATATTATGATCAAACTCTTTGTAAACGATGATCTCTGAGTATATATATATATTGTAGATTTTGATGGCACAGTTTTAATTCTTGGCACTTTGATGCCTCTTGAACCTGTGCAGAAATATGATGTTGAAGTGTAATGCAAAACTTTGTGAAACTCAAGCAGTGAAAGAAATTTTTATATGTCATAGGGTGATGATTTGAAGAATTAGAGATCTCAAAATACTCTACCTTTGTACTCGCATAAAATTGTGAGTTCGACTCATTAAATAAGGAAAGAAAATTGAATCTTACCTCTTATTATAGTAATTGTATGGGGATTAAGTGTTTGAGAATTATTTTATATCACATCATGAAGTTATGTTTCAATTAGAAAATATCTTATATTATATGGCTCCACCGATTTCTGGTTGTCCATATTTTAAAACTATAGTACAAAATTAATAATAAGAGGAAAATTATTATTTGATCCCTTCTTTTTTACTGAGTTAACAATTTAGTCCCTCATTTATTTTACATACATATTTGCGTCTTTATTTTTCTAATGTTAAAGGTGAGTAAGAAAATATGGTGACATGTAAAAATAATAAGTGCCCCCATGCAGGATCGAACTACAGACCTTCAGTTTACAAGACTGACGCTCTACCACTGAGCTATAGGGGCCATTGATGTTCATGGCGTACTCCATGCTTTATTTTAATACATTATTAGTAATTTCTTTTTTAAAAATGAATTACATATATTTTCTGTACATAAAAAATTATTTTTTATACAATATTTCTGTTCGAAACAACTAAATTATTTACTTTTTTAAAACAGATTAGAGTCTCTAATTTTTTTAAAAAATATTTTTACAATAATAATAATTACCAGCACGTTTCGGGCCAGCGTAATTGGGCCTTTCTGTAATGTTGGATTCTCTTTCTGAAAAAGCAACACTTTCTGTCAAGTGGATGAATATAGATGAGGGAATACCAGCTCACACCTCACAAGGATGAAACTTTTCTTTCCTCACATTTTTTTTAAAAACTGAATAATAATAATAATAATAATAATAATAATAATAATAATAATAATAATAATAATAATAATAAGGGTAAATTCCACTTTAGTACCATGTTCTATGGACCAATTCCACTTTGGTACCTTGTTCAAAAGTAACACTTTGGTACCTTGTTTTTTTCAAAAATATCATTTTGGTACCCTGTTCTTTCAAAAGTGACATTTTGGTACCCTGTTCTTTGGACCAAGTGACACTTTGGTACCGTGTTCTTTCACTATTTGTTACCCTATTCTATCTTTTTTAGGGTACCAAAGTGTCACTTGGTCTAAAGAATAGAGTACCAAAATGTTACTTCTGAAAGAACAGGGTACCAAAATGACATTTTTGAAATAACAGGGTACCAAAGTGTCACTTTTGAAAGAACAGGGTACCAAAGTGGAATTGGTCTATAAAATAGGGTACCAAAGTGGAATTTACCCTAATAATAATAAAAGATATGGATATCACGAGTTGTGTCAATATGTCAAACTCTCAAAACCAACTGAAACTGTTTAACACTTTAACTCAATTGAATTTGGGTTGGGTGATCTAGTTAATTCAAAATGAAATTATCTCAAAGCAATCATTTGTCATTCTGAAACAACAAATACAATAATAATATATAATGATAGTTCATTTCCTGTGACTGATTCAATAGACACTTAAAGTAAATCAACAGAGTAAAAAGGAGTAAATACCCATATAAAAGGAGAAAAGTATTTATAATCCAAAGTCAAAGAAAAGTAGAATATATCCATGATCAAATCAACATGACAACAATCATGAAATCACTTAAAACATATTTCAAATTCGTTGTACGGCATTGCAGTCTGTAGGTTAAAAATACATGCAAACAAATATTTATTATCTCATTCCATATTATTATATCATAAACAAAATACATGAATACATGCAAACAAATATTTATTATCTCATTCCATATTATTATCTCATTCAATCTCAGTCAAAATAGGGTCAAATACCAATTATCCATGAAATGAAAAAGAAACTCATCTTTCTCATTCCATATTATCTTTTAAATTTTGAACTTTTTCAAATGATTTTAAGTAGAAAATGATATCTTCTAAAATTTTGATATCTTTTAAAATCAAATGTGATTTATTCTTTTCAAACTCAAAATTCAAAATCAAACAAACCAAATTTTAACTCAGTTCAATATAATGTTAGCAAACTTTACATTACAGATATTAAGATAATCATACATATATGATAAATACCAACTAATAATCAATTAACTCAAAATCATTAACCTTAACCCTATGAAATTTTCAAAAAATATATTTATGAAAAATAATTTTTGATGATGATGAATAAAAAATAAAATTTTGATGATGACATCATCAACTCATTATTTTCGATTTGATTTTAAAAATAAATAAAATTTGTATTATTAATAAATAAAAATTATTAATTTAAAAATATAAATTGTAGGAGAGTGATAAAATAAGTTAATTTAAAAAATAAATAAATTTAAATTTAAAATCATGATGTTTAATTTTGTGAGATTTTTTATTGAGAAATTATTTTATTTTATTATATATTTATTTATATATTCAAAAAATTCTTCAAATATATATAATAGTATAGATTGGCTTACTTCACCACCTTTTGCCTATCACAATTGCATGGCTCGGGTTCGATTCTTGGTGATGCCTCATTTGTTGGGTTTTCTGTAAGTACCTCATTTGTTGACACTATATTGAAACGCCATCCCCTCACTTAAATTTTTTCAAATCAAAGATAAATATTAATATTAAAATCTTGGTAATGTAATTAGTTTATTAGTACCAAATCAATAAATATCGTATTCTCCCAATCATTTAGATTTATTAAATCAAACAATTAGATGGGTATTTTAACTAATGCCAATAATAGTTTTATTAATTTTTCAACAAATTTAAGTATAGAATTAGATAATGAGTATTGAATAGAAGTGCTAATTCCAAATATTTGTAAATAGATGTTATCATATGATACAACTATTTTTTTTTTGTTAAATAATCTGTTTTTTTAATAACGTTTTATACATTTTCCCTCAATTGTACAGTTTAAGAGGAGAAGTTAAAACGAGAATCCAGCCAGGAAGATGATTCTGTTACGGAAAAGCAATAAGACGGAAATATCCTGAAAATAAATTTGTTTTTTAAAAAAGTCACAATCTTCTTTCTGTTCAAATAATAATCTATAGAGGTATAAACCATAGCCTCCATCATCTTTGTGCTTCAAATTTGAACATTATTCTCTGCCTTCCGTCGTTGCTTTCCTTCTTTAGATGGAGCTTTATCGTCCATCCCGGAGAGCAACAACAACGACAACGACGACAATTACTACTTATCGAGTTTCACCGTTCCAATATTTGGGGATACACCTCAAACCCTAAAACGCGGAATTTCCCCAAATTCTTATTGCCGCCGCCATTATTGTTGCAGCCATGTTTCCATGGAACATAGCGAAGTCGGCGGAGGCCATGTTCTCCCGCTGGGCGGCGAAGAGGGTTTGCAAGTTCTTGTTGAAGAAGAAATTGGGGCAGTTTATTTTGGGGGATATCGACCTCGACCAGCTGGACGTGCAACTCAGTGATGGCACGATTCAGCTCAGCGATCTCGCTATAAATGTGGATTACATTAACAAGCAGGTATTGCTTGGTTTCTCGAGTTCTCTTTGGGCTAGCAGGATGGAAGTTGAGAAAATATTATTATTGAGCTGATTTAATTCGTGGGTTTATGATATATATATATCTTTTTCTTAGTAGTTAGAATGAAAAATTGTATCTGGCTAGATTTCTTACCCTCGCTGTTTGGTAATCAAATTGTAAAGCTGAGGATGCTGGACAGTTTTGATGCTCATTAGTCATAGGTTTCCCATTAAGGGATTAAATAATATGGTGACCAGGTTAGAAAACAGGCCAAAACTAGGTATGAAGTTGGTACTTTTTTACCAGTATCAGAATTGGAAAGTTAGGAGGGCTCGTGATCATGAATCAAATTTCACTAGGACTTAGTGTGTGAAGTAAGAATAGACGTTGTCCAAAAAAGAAGAAGAAGAAGTAGGAGTAGCTGGGGTTCTTTGTGGAGGATTACGTTTTTTTTTTAAAATTAGCACTATGGTTATTTGTTTTTGGCCTTTTAAGTTGAGACTTGGGATTCATCAAGGTCATTTTATACATTAATTTATTTCTTTCTTCTGCTCACATTTTGCAGTTTGGCCCGGCAACATCTTTAATGGTTAAAGAAGGATCAATTGGCTACCTGTTGATTAAAATGCCTTGGAGTGCTAAAGGTTGTCAGGTTGAAGTGAATGGGCTTGAAATAGTAATTTCTCCCAGCACAAATAAAATTCCAACAGGTGGAGATGAAACTTGTGTTGTTGATGGTAATGATAACCACCATCTCAAATATAGCTCAACTTGGACTGAGCAAGACTTAGCAGACGATTCTCTTAAATCATCTTTGATGGATGTTCATGAAGGAGTTAAAACTATTGCAAAAATGGTAAAGTCTTTTCTTACAAGCTTCCATGTGAAAATAGAAAATGTAATTGCTGCATATGATCCATCTTTAGACAAGGGTGAGAAAAAAACAGAATGTCAGAGTACTCTAGTTCTTCGAATTTCTGAAATAGAGTGCGGAACTTGTTTATCTGGAGATGCTGATTCAAGTGCTGATGTCCTTGGAATAAGCTGTTTAACAAACTTTGTAAGGTTTCAAGGAGCTATAGTTGAGCTTCTCAAAATAGATGACGATGATAATTCTGCCTTTTCTCCACATATTCTAGGGGCAGGATGTGATGAACCTGTTTCGGGGTCAAAAAAAGCCACATGTCCTGTCATGACTGGGAAGAAAGAAGGATTTGGAGGAGATGTAAAGTTGAGTATTCCGTGGAAGAATGGTTCTTTAGACATTCGCAAAGTGGATGCAGATGTTTCTGTTGACCCTGTTGTGTTAAGATTTCAATCTAGCACTATTAAGTGGCTCCTTTGTGCATGGGAAAGTTATAAGAATTTGAAAAAGGATCAAGAAGTTTGTATAAATCCCCACACAAAGGGATCTGCACAGTTGAAATCAACGTTATGTGATTCATCAAATTCGGTCTCCGTTTCCTGCAGCACCAGTGAAGTTACTGCTGGTCATGGTAATTTGACCAATGATTTCTCAAATTTGATCTTACCAGAACCCCTTACTGAGGCTTTGGTTCCTGAGTCTCATCTTATATCCGATTGGGTACCATTTTCTGCTGATATAAATCGTAAAGATGGTGCTCAAGAACTTGATTTTGGGGCTAGGTAAGTCCATTGTCCATTCTTTTGATGCCATCCATGTTAAAATAAGAACATAAATAGATAAAACTCTGTTGAGACATGCTCTGAAACTTTGGTCCTTGTGTTTATCTCATTTTGTTTTACTGTTCTACCTGGCTAATATTAAGATTAGTTTTTACTTGGTTTCATTCATCTAAGATGACTTTGGTAATCCTGTTGTTTAATTGGGAATTCTGCAGTGTTGACCAGTTTTTTGAATGTCTTGATGGAATGAGGAGTACCCAATCAGCTTTAGGAAGCAGTGGAATGTGGAACTGGACATGTTCTGTTTTTAGTGCTATTACTGCTGCATCCAGCCTTGCTTCTGGATCCTTGAATACTGCTTCTGGTAATTAACTTCTCTTCATGTTGTTAAAATCTATAATAATAGTTTGCAGGATAGCTTGAAGCCATGCTTTTTATTCTTCTAGTTCTTTCACATCATGCTTTGTTATAATTTTCTAATCTTATAATTTATTAGTTGCATCAATTTTGTTTATAGCATTTTTTATGTCTCAATAAAGGCAACTAGTGAAAATATATAATATTTAGTTTTGGTAGTTTGATGGACACAAACATGTTTTTTTATGTATGAACAGAACAGCAACATGTGGAAACCAATCTCAGGGCAACTTTTGCTGGAATATCTGTTGTGTTATCACTCGGTGATGATGAAAAGCAGTGTTGTTATGAGCCAAAGACTGATAATGTAGTTGGACTTCATGCCAACTATCTTGTTGCAGACTGCAACGAAATTATTATTGCTTTGCAGGTAAAATTTTGCCTAGACACTTTTGTCCGTATCCCACACTACCTAAAGTTATGTTGGGCATGTTTGCCCTGTGTGTCTACTTTGCTATTTGATCATGAACAAATTCCTCACTCTAACTTGAAATGCTTTGTAATTTTAACAGGTATGCCCTCGAGCAATGACTGTTGAGGGAATGGTGAGGCATATGGAAGTTGCTAACTTTATGAACACTGGAATTGATGCTTTGGATTCCGGATTGCTAGTATGTAATAATGTTAAGAATCAAAGTGCTCTGGTACAACATGTACAGGATAAAGTCCTTGGTTCTCTCCCATCCTCTGACTCTTATGATCCAGTTTCAGATTCAGATTCATTATTTGGGTTAATTGCATCAGACTTTCCATTGGGCAATAATGACTGCTTATTGAAAGTTACACTGTTTAGAACTTCAGGCTCTACTGATTGCAAGTTCACTTTGCAATCAAGTTCTTCAGATGGAAGCCTAACAGGGCCAAGGTCATTTTCACTGAATCTTCCACCATTTACCTTCTGGGTAATCTTTACAGTCTTGAGTATGTTTGTTAATCTTCTAAAGGATGTTGGAAAGTCAGTTGAAGAGCTTAATGAAACAAAGGAAACTATACCTAAAGCCTTGGATAAAAAGTGTGAATCATCTCGCCTAGATGTTAAGGGAGGTTCTGGTGCCTTCTGCACAACAGACCGTTTGTCTGGTGATATATCAATTTCTTGTGCTAGAGTGATACTTTGTTTTCCTTTTGAAAGAGGTGCATCTCACGCAACTTTCTCTTCCTGGAAACATTTTATTGCTCTTGACTTTACTTCTTCATTGCCTTTAAAGAAGGGTTGCCCTCCAGATGGTAAGCCAACATCAAATGTAAGTTTAACGAAAAGATTTCCTTCAGTATCTGCAAATTCTGTACTGCTGAATGTTAGTGATTTCAACATCTACTTAGTTACACCAACAAGTATTGGTTGTAGTAGTATCAGCTCCTGTAATGTGCTGAATGACAAATTTTCTGCCAGTTGCCTCTTGTCTGTCACCAGCAGAATAGGCTGTTCCTCTGCTATTAATGTGGTTTGGCAGGAAGGTCCGGTGACTGGTCCATGGATAGCGAAGAAAGCTAGATTCTTAGCAAACTCTGTTCAATTCAGGGGCAGAGATGATTCTGTTGGAAGAGGCTATGAGTTTGCTTCTGCATCAACAGTAAAAGACATGGAGGATTTGAAATCACAAACTCAAGAAGAGATGATTCTCAGCTCATCAGTTTTCATTCATGTTCATCTATCTCAAGTTATGGTCAACCTGAGTGATTCTCAATATAAAGATGTAAATCGCCTTTTTCAGATGCTAAATGAGTTGGAATGTTTGACTTCTCAGGAAGCAAAAGTTGAGAAAGAGTCTTTTGTTTCACAATCATCAGTATTTGTGGAATGTGGTTCTTTAGAAATTTTGGTTAGCAGGGAGGCGATATCTGAGAGTATTAGGAGCTCAATGCAAAGTGAACTTCCTGGGTTGTGGCATCGATTGAAACTGAAAGTTCAAAACTTGGAGTTGCTGTCTGTCACAAATACAGGTGGCATTAGGGGTGCTGGATTTTTCCGATTAACCCATGGTGAAGGCAAGTTGTGGGGTTTCAGCAGCGAGGTTCCTGATCATGAGTTTCTTCTGGTTACTTGTAACAATTCCACAATTAAACGAGGTGATGGAGCAGGTTCTAATGCATTGTCCTCTAGACGCGCTGGTTCTGATATCATACATCTGTCTGACCCAGAGATATCCCATAATTCTACATCTGTAACTGTCAGTTGTGGTACAATTGTGGCAGTAGGTGGTCGCTTGGATTGGTTCAATGCAATATCATCCTTTTTCCATTTGCCCTCTTTAGACACTGAAGAAGTAGGTGATAATGCTGTGCTGAATAAGGAAGTGAATGATGGATCTTGCAAGACTTCATTTGTTCTGAACTTAATTGATATTGCATTGAGTTATGAGCCTTATATGATGAATCCAGTCCTTAAAAATGAAGTCAAAGATTCAGAGTCTGGCTATTCTTATGCCAATGATGATATACGTGAACAATGTGTTGCTTGTCTATTAGCTGCATCCTCATTGATTCTTTCAACTACAGCTTTGGGAGAATCAGTTGAGAATTCTTACCAAATTAAAGTACAGGATCTGGGGCTTCTACTTCATGCAGTCTCTGGGATGACTAGTCTCCGTGGCATTTATAGTGTAGAACATCTTCAAAAGACTGGTTATGTTAAAGTTGCTCAGGAGGCATTTATGGAGGCTAATTTTAAAACCAACTGTGGTAGCGGTAATCTTTGGGAAGTGGAATTGTCTAATTCTCACATTTACGTGGAAACATGCCATGATACAACTGCTAGTCTGATTCGTTTGGCTTCTCAACTTCAACAGCTATTTGCCCCTGATGTTGAGGAATCAATTGTGCATCTGCAGAATAGGTGGGAGAATGTTCAACGGGCACAACAGAGGAATGATTTTTGTTATGAAACTAGGAACCTTGGCTGTGACAACGTGGCTGCATCTTCTCAACAATGCCCTTTAAAAGCATCTTTGGATGGTGGATCTAGAATGGCTGGCTTAATGGAAGAGATATGTGATGATGCATTTCAAGTGAATGATAATAATACACAGCAACCTTGTTCTTCTGGATCAGGAATTTGCATGCCACTAGATGGGATCTTTGTTGATGATATTAATAAAATGAGCATGGAAGAGCCTGAAGTTCTCTCTCCGGAAGGATCTTTATCTGAGTCAGTGCCAGTTGTAGGACCAGAAGTTAGTCACACTTCAATTTTGCAGGAGGGTTGGTTTCCAGATATTATAGAAGAATATTATTTTTCTGACTTGTGCCCTCTGCCTGAGATATCTGTGGGTATACATTCTGATGAGGTTTATAGATATAAACTGAGTAATGTCGAGAGTAGAGAGATTGAACGAGGAAGTGGTGGATGGTATAAGGGAAATTCTCCAAAAGTTTTAGAAAACCACATTTCAGAGGAAAGTGAACATAGTGGACTGAAAAAGTCTGCAGATGGCATACTTCTGTCTAATGATAGTTCATTAATGAATGAGGCCTGTGGACGTGTAATTCTTAAAAAAATTGATCTTAGATGGAAAATGTATGGTGGTTCTGACTGGCTTGCTTCTAGGGAAAATGAACAGTATTCTGGGAGAGATACAACTGCTTGCTTGGAACTTGCATTGTCTGGGATCAAATTTCAGTATGATATATTTCCAGATGGTGGAATAAGTATATCCAAGATGTCTCTCTCAGTTCAAGATTTTAATCTATACGACAGAAGCAGAGATGCACCATGGAAACTGGTAAAAAGTGTATATTTAGTTGCTTTTTCCATTTAACATTGTTTTACTTGTGAGGACAAAGTTTTATATTCTATACTTTTTGAATTGAAAGGTGCTGGGGTATTATCATTCAAAGGACCATCCTAGAGAATCTTCCTCTAAAGCATTTAGGTTGGACTTGGAGGCAGTCAGACCAGATCCTCTAACTCCTCTTGAGGAGTATAGGTAAGACCATTTGATAGCCTATAAACTCTTTTTTGAAAGGCCATTTAACAATTTATATTGTTATGCCGCTCCTTAGGTTTTGTTATGGAATGTACGTAATTAGGGTAATTACGGATTGTAGATAATTAGGAAATTAATTATAATCAATTAGTCTGATTTCTAGGGATTAGATTATAGCTAATATAGAGCCATCTTCTTGTATAAATAGGACTCTCTAAATTCAATAATAATCATTACAATATTTCAGAATTCTTTTTTTGATTATATGCTATCAGAGCAAAGGTCATGGGTTTGATTCCCAGCAGGACAATTGTTGAGAGGGAGATTGTTGGCCAAGGTGTGGGCATCAATTGTCCCATGGCGGAGGCCCAGGTATGGGGCTAAGTTATAGTCGAACCATGACACTTGGGCGTTTGCTTTACTACGGGCTAAGGAAATAGAGTTGCGCCCTTGCTTTTGGCGTAGTGGTAAGCTGCCAATAAGCTGAGTGATTTGGGACTTGGGAGTTGTGTCAACTATCCCACTGAGTGCTAGAATTGTAGGTCTTGTTGGGTAAGCATACGCATTATCGTGATATTGGTCTGTGAGATTCTTAAACCTGGTCCAATATAGCTTTGAAGAAAGCTCATGCATAACAGATGATAATATATTTGTTTGCTTGAGCATTTGAGGTTTTTGAAGATCATTTGGTGTTGTTTAGTTTTCTGTGATTTTATTTTTTGCCGAAAGAGATGCTAATATCTAACATACGGCATAAGGTTGTGGACAAGGATTAGATCCTTGACTTTATCATTTAAAAATCTGAGGTGAAATACCAAGCTCATCCTGCAAAACTTGGAACCCAAAAATGAGTGTTGTGTGAAGAAGACAATTAAAGTGAAATAATTGGTAGTAGTGCATAACCAGAGGAGTGGCCCTTACACTGCGTTGAACCTGACAGTTTATGTTTGAAAATTCAGATTCCTTTTCTGCTGATCTTTTATGACATATTTCTGAAGTTTTTAGCCTTCCCATTTTTGGTGCTGAAATCCTTATTTGTAGACTATTCAGTCTCTTCCCAAGCTTGAACTTTGCTTGATTTGTAATACATCAAAATTTTTACCCTAATAACTTGTTGAACTTTGATAGTCCCTTTCCTCTGAGATTTTGCATTATGCAGCTATATGCCCCAGTGATCTCGGGACTCATGGTCAACTGTTTTGCATTATTTATTTTTCATATATACCCTTAAAAATTATATTCTATGCTCTGTACAAGCCTGCCTTTTGTAGAATATGAGCTGTGATCCCCTTTCCCAACAAATATTTTTGTTTCTGATTATCAATCAGTCAGAAAGCCAGTCTGACAATCTTAATGGTAGTTAGAAATTTTAGTTCCTTGAAACTTAGTTTGTTATGTGACTTTCCCTTGACATAAACGTTGGGAGCTTAATGTTTATTATTGGTGACTGCATAAGAATGCCCTTTGAACCTCCTGGGACGTGTCGAAGCCTGTGTTAAACTAGTTGGTAGTAGCATTTGTCAGGTTCTAATTTATAATTAATCCAACTTCATATGCATGGGGCATTGTTAGAGGGCTGTCATGTTTCAATGCTCTTTTGTTGAAAGGAAATTCAATATTTTATCTATGTATCTCCGTTCTGCATCCACTCACCATTGTTCATCATCAACAGTTTTAAAATCCAAGCCTTTCATTGAACGGGTCATGGGTTAAACTGTTCAACCAGTCAAACTAGTGGTTGAATTATATGATGTTATAAATATATAAATAATAATTATATATTTTAAACATAAATGATACATTTTATATTTTAAATCAAATCATTGTTTTCAAAATATAATTGTAAGTTTGTAACAATAGTATATATCTATAAATCAGATTTATTTAGATCATAATGCACAGTGAAATAAAAAATAATTAGAGACTAGATATAAAAATTTGTCATAGCATAATTAAACTCGAATCCCGCTTCAAAAGTGTGGAAACAAATCCTGAAAAAGTTTCAAAAGAAAAATTTTGAAAGAACCTTTTGTAGTGAACCATACTATTTTCATCTTGGTCCAAAGTGGTCCAACCACCTGAAAGGGTTTTGAGCGTGACCCGGCAGTTCTTCTATATGCATCCCAGTCCGACCGTTCGTTCCAGTCCGGTCCAGTTCTTAAAACATTGATCATCAATATGATTTACTCTATTTTGGCACACTAAAAGTCTAAAAGGAACTACTGAAGCAAAATCACATCAAAAGTTTATATCTCTTATCTTTTGTATCTGTTTGTTTTGAATTATAAGTTTATGTTTTTCTGTACGCTTTATTAGAAACCTTTACTACTTTAGCATGATTCTACTTGGTGGCAATCCTTATGCATCTAAACAAATATGAACTGATGAAGGAATATGATGAAGAATAGGGAAACTGGAAAAAGGATATTTGGATTCATATGGTCGATGATATGGGTGATTAATTATAACTTAATTACAGCTATAAATTGGCTTAAATATTAAAGTAGAATATTTTATAATTATTATGAGTTATCAGGAAAGAGTAGTTTATTATATGCATCTTAGGATCGAGAATTTACTATATATATTTTGAATTAATTATGGTTAAGTCTCTGATCTTATAGAAGAACTTCTCCAAGTTTTAAAGCATCCTTTTTGACTTTTTGAATAAAATCAGAATATTGAGTTTTATTCTCACTCATTCTTTCTTGTCTCCCCTATCTCTCTTCCCTACTCCTACATCAAACTTTCTATGCATTGAGCTTAAATGTCAGTTGAGTGTTTTTCTTCCCTTTCTTTTCAGGTTGCATCTTGCCTTGCTTCCTATAAAATTGCATCTACATCAATCCCAGCTTGATTTTCTTGTTGGGTTTTTTGGGAGTAAAAGCTTATCGAATGATCAATCTCCTAATCATTATCAAGATTTGGAGGGTTCAAAATCTTTGCCGGACAAGAGTAGAAGTCTTGTGCCTCATTCAATTTCATGCGAGGCATTGCTTCCTTACTTTCAGGCAAGTGGCGTACTGTATTCCAATGTTTCTTTGAATTTATAATTTCTTGTACTTGTACTTTTTAAAAGTTTATAGTGTGTAGTAGTGTCATATGAAGTTCTTAAAGAAGTATTAAAAGTCTAGACCATTTAGTCTTAGATTGGGAAGGTCTATTCCCTGTTCAATTCATCATGTTGCTCTGCTATATATGTTTTTAACTTGTTAATCTGTTTGAGAGAGTGACCTGTCTGTGAAACTGGTTTGATCTAGTTGACATGTAACTTAAATAATGATTTCAAGAGATTTTAATTGTCAGGTAGTCTATTTTGTTTTTCTTCTAACAAATATAAAATGTATTTTGTTTTCAGAAGCTTGATATATGGCCCACCCTTGTTCGGGTGGACTACACCCCCTGTCATGTAGATCTAGCCGCATTAAGATGTGGGAAGTATGTAGAACTTGCAAATCTGGTTCCCTGGAAGGTAATATTTGCATCTTATGTTCTGTTTCATTATGAACATAGCTTCCCTTGTGTTTGCTGTTTATTTCATTTGTTATTACCTATTTTGTCAACTAGCGGGTTCAATGTTGTGAATAGTAGAATGCAAGTTGTATTTTTTCTTGAATGTTTCAGTAGTAAGTAGTGTATAATAAGTGACAGAATTTCTTTCATTTATATTATTGTTACATCACTTAGAATGTAGAGGATATCTTGATTCCATTATATTTGTTTGTGTTAAGATATAGTTTAATTAAATAGTCATCCTGCTATGTGTCTGACTGCTCATATTCAAGGACTTTATCTTGGTTATGTGCACTCTCTGAATTTTATTACCTGACCATTTTAAGTTATAAATCTTTGGTAACTCGGTTACCATAACTGCTATGATAATAACCTAAAGCTGTGGTTTATTGCTAGAAATGGAGCTTCTATAGAAATAGTTTCTTTGTAGGATGTGTTATTGGAAATTTCTGATAGTACGTTTGATCAATTGTCCCAGGGGGTTGAGCTAAACCTGAAGCACGTTCATGCTGCTGGCATTTATGGCTGGGGCAGTGTTTGTGAAACAATTTTTGGGGAGTGGTTGGAAGATATATCTCATAATCAGGTACAAGGGGGTGAGAATATTGTAATTTAGACTTAATTTGAGGATTTTTAACTCTTAACAATTTTTTCATTTTTAAATCTGTAGATTCATAAAATACTGCGGGGCCTTCCTCCTGTACGATCGTTGATTGCGGTTGGTGCTGGTGCTGCTAAGCTGGTCTCATCACCTGTAGAGAACTACAAGAAGGAGAGGAGAGTGCTCAAGGGTATGCAGAGAGGTATGTTGGATAGAATTTTCTTAAAAAGTCCCTCTATTATTTTCCTTCTTTACAGAAGAAGAAAAAGTAAGAAGCACAAATAACATTAGGATTTTCTCAAGTTTATTTATTTATTTTTATTACTCTTTTTAAAAATCTGTTGTTAGAGCAAAGAGTCTTGAAAACCAGTATTCCATGTGTCTGTTTAGTTATTGTGGTAAATATGTCCTTCATTTACTAGATAACTGACAATATCCAAAAAAGATAGCATCCCAACCTAACTTGCTACTGATTTACTGCTCCTAGACTCTTCTGCTACTGCTGAATTTAATATTAGTGTTATTAAGGGTATTGCTTCTTTAGTGTTTGCAAAAATGTACTTCGGGGTTGGGGGTTTCATGCCCACTTGGCTGGGAAAGAAACTCTTTTACCTGTCAATTTCAATTTTACTGCCCCTTTTTTGTTGCATATTTGAATTTTCTTTACTAAATTTTATGTTAACTTAATTTTTGTCGTTCTAAACTTGTCTTGTCTTCAACGATTCTCTTCAATACCCTGAATTTTTTCAGCATAATGACCAATTCTTTGTAGGCACAATTGCATTCCTTAGAAGCATTTCTCTTGAAGCTGTTGGACTTGGAGTGCATTTAGCTGCTGGAGCCCATGACATTTTGCTCCAAGCAGAGTATATCCTTGCAAGTGTTCCTACTTCTGTAAGGTCATCTGAAATGGATTTGTCAAAGACGGATGTCCGATCTAATCAGCCTCAAGATGCCCAACAGGGTATCAAACAGGTGAAAATTTCAACATATTGAGATTTATACTTCCATTTTAAATCAATTTATGATAGCCTTTTCTGCTGTTCTGTGTTTGTCAAACTAGAAAGGCTACAAATGATGTTAGACCCCCCCTTTCTTTCCTGGGTTTGGTTGGGGGGCGGGGTGGACTGTACCTTCAGGATGAGTGAGTTTTTTTAGCTTATAAGGTCACTTGTGAAGGTTAAGCTTCCCTAATATCTGTCTTGGTGTCAAACAGTTAATTTATGCTTAACAAAAATAAAAAGCACTTGTGATCCAAATTAGAGGTTTTATTTGGTCTGAGCTTGCTCTATAGGCATTGGACAACAATCAAACTTTACCTTGTGCATATTGTTTTTCCTGACTGTATAAAGGTAAACTTTATTGATCTCACAGGCTTATGAGAGCCTCAGTGATGGCCTGGGAAAATCTGCTGCCGTATTAGTTCAGAGTCCTTTGAAAAAATACCAGCGTGGTTCAGGTGCAGGACCTGCCCTGGCAGCTGCTGTTCGAGCAGTTCCTGCAGCTGCCATAGCTCCTGCTTCTGCTTGTGCAAGTGCTGTACATTGTGCTCTTCTTGGCTTCAGAAATAGGTCAGATAAAATTTACTTATTTTAAATTTTTCTTGTGTTGTGAATTGTGATTTCCAGTTTTGAAAACAGGCAAATTCGCTGGAATTAGTTTTCCTCAAGTTTTTTCTTTTTTGCTTTTTCTGTTTTGGCAGCCTTGATCCTGATCGAAAAAAAGAATCAATGGAGAAGTATTGTCCAACACAACCCTGGGAAGAAGACTGACCGATGGTACCATTAGCAACACATGACTGTCTTCTTAACGATATTATTGCGTAGTAATTGTGGGGTGAAATATTTTTTTAATTTTATTTGCAGAGTATCGTGTGAGGTTTGCTTGATCAATACTATTGCTTCACTGACCAAATGAGGAGTTCCAAAGGAGCTCTACATGGAGTGAACAGCCATGTTTCATGTGAGTTGGGTCTTATTTACCTATATGCTTGTATATGGTAAATCATACGTAGGTATGGTATGGTTTATTAAGTAGCTGGAATAAAGAACTATATCAGTTACATTGGAGTGGATAATGGATAAGAAAAAGTCATTGGCTGGTTAATTCTCAAATGTTTTGGCCAGATTTAACTTAGGTGATAGCTACTATAGAGCTAATATTTTATTTTTGGCCAAAATGCACAAAACTCCCCTAAATTTCAGTCACTACAAAAGACCTTGAACTTTTGATTTTGTACCCAAAAAAAAAAGTTTATTTTCTTAAGATTTTCAAAAAAAAAAGAAGTCTTTTTTAATATATGATTTTATGATTGTTATTATATTTTAAATTGATTCAAAATTATAATTAACTATTTTTGTAATTAATAGTAGCTAAAAAACTATTTTTTTAGGCAAAAGTACTCTTTTTGTCCCCAAACTTTAGATCAATTTTCAAATTTGTCCCTAAAGTTTAACAATTAGGTCGATTTTATCTTTTGACTTAATTCTTTCAAAAAATTAACGACAAACTCATATTTTTCAATTTGAGTTAGGATTTGAGTTTTTTTTTTCCGACCAATTTTATATTACATGTCATTAGCTATGTAAAATTTGTCATTAATTTTTTGTTAAAGTAGCAAACAATAAAATCAATCAAAATATTGAACCTTGGGGACCAAATTGACAGTAAACAAACATTGGGGATGATATTGAAAACTGATGTAAAGTTTGGGGGACGAAAATGGTATTTTTACCTTATTTTTATTTTTATTTTCAATGAAAAATTTAACAGGAGGGGTTATTTGCACAAAATCAAATGTTTAGGTGTCTTATGCCACTTTTTAAAGTTTAAAGAACTTTTTTCGCTACGACTGAAGTTCAGGGAGTTTTATGCAATTTAGCCTTTATTTTTATACAATCATTCTCATTATCTATAAACTGAATGAGATTTCTTGATGATTTTTTTATAATTCTCGTGCATTGTTTTCTGAAGGTAGTACTGGTAGGTGATAAAATAATTTCTCAAGTCTCAAGACCCTCTAGAACCGTGTCTTCTGTAGTTAATTTGTTTCTTTTGAATATTTTGATTGGCTGCAGATGTACAGTTGTGACCAGTGAGCTGATTCTTTCGCCAGAGGAATTGTATATGCTGTAAATAACTGATGGTGCTTTCCACTCTTTTTAACTGGGAATCTTTGTAGGTATAGCTCTCCCATTTGCTTAGTTAGTTTTGTACATATTATCATTCTTTGAATATCTCGATATTAATGTAATATTGCTTTCATTGGTTGTAAATAGTGCCAGAACTGCTGATGATGCAGCGATTTGTTTTCTTTTTTCAGTTTGATTTGGGAGGTGTATTCACCACGATGTTTCTCTTTACAACTAGCAATTAAATTATGTACTTTATCAATAAGTTGTTGGTTGAAGTGATCGGGATTTCATACTTGCAATTAAATTTGGGAAGTGTACTTGTTGATCGGGATTTCATATTATTGCCGTAGTCACCAATTGACTACAAGAGCAACACCGGCAATAACTTTAACTTATATTGCAACACTCTCAATCAAAATAAATGCAATTGTATTTGCCTTTGTAATTGTGATTCTCAGCACCGTTGGTAGTCATAATCTTAGAACACTATACAAGGTTTTTTTTTATATATATACAACACACTGTACAAGGCTTAATCTTTTCTAAGTTGTTTACAAATTTATTTTCCGAAATTGTCCTTATGATCTTTCTATTTCTACATAGTTGTAGAGGATTGAGATTATTCAGACTTCAGAGTGCTGGAGAACCTCAATCTAGTTTGCTTTACTCCTCATTCTTCATATCACTCTCCTCCTTCTTCTTTCGATATATCTCACTATGTGTTGCTTTACTCTTATTACACTTTGGTTCAAATTGTAAAATAGTCCTTTTTTAGTTTGTTTTAATAGAAAAATGCTCAAATCACAAAACAGTTCACATGACTAAAGCATGCTCTGTTAATTTGGATAGCAAAAATCACTTGGAACCCTATTTGCTAACGGAGAAAACCATAGGGATCTTATCTAATAATAAGCCAAATTGTAGGACCTTTTTGTGTAATTTATCCTATTATTTTTATTAATTGTTTATTAAAAATACAAAATATATAATTAATTTTAATTAAACCATTACTTTTTAATAAATAATTTTAATTAAATGTCTTTNTTATGGTTAAAATTACAAAATAGCTCCAAAGGGTACCAAAGTGTTAATGGAGAATACCACAGGGTACCAAAGTGTCAAGTTTCAAACCACAGGATACCAAAGTGAAATAGGGTCAAACCACAGGGTACCAAAGTGTAATTTACCCTAATTCTTATGATATTTTAATCATGTTGCCTAATTTTTTTTTTCCTTACCAAAAGAAAATGTACATCAATATGCATTATAATTGATAATTTTTGTATCAGCAAAAAAACAATGTTAATAGTAACTCGATTAAGAACACGCCATTCTAATTAATGGAATGAATAAATTTGTGAAAATTGAAAGTGAAACAGTGGTAATGATTTTATTTCAATGACGAGTTTTCCTGGTATACATAAAACATTGCTTAAAATATACGAAAGATTCTTTTATTATTATTTTTATTCAAAATTGCTTTTTACTATTTAATTACTATTACACATCAAAACTTACAATAAATAATTGTTATATTATTAATAATACAACTAAAATATTTTTTAATGCACTTTTTGATAAATTGTTTAACACTGGACATTATATTATTTACAACCTTTTATTTTAATATGCCAAAGATTAATATAAATACAAATTAAGAATTTAGGTATGCATATTATTCATAGTACAACAAAAACTCCTATATTCCAATTATCCCATAAAGTTAGAACAAAGTATTTATCTACACCATTTTTTTTAACTCCCAATCTGACTTGTCTTTTCCTCTTAAGTGTGGTTTGAGAATTTTATACAAAATTGAATGAAGAATTGCGAATTAGCTTAAGGAAGATTTGCCATCAACATTGTGATGATGCCCAACCTACTACTAAAAGAAGAAGTGGCTTAATCTTGTTTCTCCAAGTGGAAAAATTTACAATAAGGTTATATATTTTTACAAAATTAATGTAATTTTTTGAGCATGAGATTTATCTAAGTGACTTTATGAATTATGAAAATCATAACATATTTAATGGTAATAAATAAAATAAGAAAATTATTTAAGAGCATGCATCATTATCAAACTTGAAGATAAAATATAAAGAATATAGATTATAGCAAAAAGAATAAGAAAATAGAGGGAAAAAAGTGAGAAAAATTAATCATGAATTGGACATATATTACATAAACTAATAATGCCTGATTCATCAGTGCCTTTCCTGGTCAACACGAACCATTAATTTGTACAAAATAACTAGCTAGGTGGATGCTAATGCCATATGATCTTTCTACTTCTAATTAATAATTAAAGGGTGGGAAACATTACTAATTGCTTAGTTAATTTTTCAACACACAAATCTCAATCTAATTAACAAGGCCTTAATATCCACTTCACCTAGCTATCTTCTGACCTCTTTCATAGAACAATCCCTGTGAAGCAGAAGGAACTATTTTAATACATGGCTGCAAAATTTGATTAATAACATGTTTTGAAGATATAAATATAAATTTTATCCAAGATATAAATTAAAGATATATAATTAAGAATAATATTTCATCCAAAGCAGTCAGATATTCATAGAGAAAATAACTTAAACATATTCATATTGATTAGGAGAATGAAATGATCATATATATACCAAATGGATGGATGAAGAAGTAATGAGTATATATGTATATATATAATTAAGCATAAAGTTATATTTACCAGATTGTTGTTGTCATTTGTATGTCTTTCTTCTTCAGCAACTCTTTGAAGGAACCCATCATTCTTATGATCTTTCTTGTTACTATTATTAGAAGCAATCCTTCTTAAACCCAACCTCTCTTTCCACCTGTAGCTTATTGAACTCTTTGGAACTCTTGGCAAAACATCGTCGTACAAGTCATCACTCACAAGAAGCTCATCTCTAAGAGTAGTAGTAGTCATCCTTTTATTGGATGTTGTCATAGTAGTACCACTCTTGAGAGGAACCAACATGCCTTGAGAAAACACTTCATCTGCTGAGATCATACCATAGTTCTTCACACAGAACTCGAAATCCGAAGACACCGGAGCTTCTCGGTATATCCCTTCATGCTTCATCTTCATGGCTTGCTGAGCATCCACAAAATCATTGGAGAAGGAGATTCTTGGGTCCATACTTGAGCGAAGAACTAGCTAACTTGGTTGTAATTTGATCAATTAAGCTAATGATAGTAATACTAATATGAAACTAAGGATATAATATGCAATGCACAAGAAGGGCTTAATTAGTAGTAGTTAATAATAACATGTTGTTGCTTAGATTTTGGTCGAGAAAATGAACATGTTTAAGCATGGCTTGGACATTTTCATGTGAGGGTTTGGTTGGAGTGACTTTTTCTTTTTGGTGTGTTGGTATAAACAAGTTAAATGGAAGAGGGTTGGATTTCACATGAAGATGTTGGCCATTTATATAATGTAGGATTTGGATTCTTGTGTTTTTTACTTTTAGTGGACATAACATGTTACTTGGATTTGTCATTTTATGATTAGGAATGTGGGTCTTGTCCTCTTCATTGATTTATTTAATTTTGGGGTAAATATATAACAAGTATACATATAATTATTGACTCGTCGATATCGAACATACACAAGTGTTTAAATATATTAAGGGGTGATAACCAATACATGTTTTGCCGATGATTTTGACTATTGTGAATAGATACATATTATCATGATGGACTGGCCTTGTATTAATTAATTTCAAATCTAAACCTTCTTTTATTATAATTAGTTTAATCAATCTAGACTCTAGAGGATTGCTTTTACAGCTGTTTTTGAAAAATGGTAACAAAGACATGCAAGTTATTTTAACAATATATATTATTGCAATTTAATTCAAAAACTATGTGTGTGCACTTTGGCATACTTAATATTTGGTTTTCCACTTTAATTCAATGAGCTATAAGAAGCTCATAGTTTTTGAATTCCCAAGGCCATGTGGACAATGATTCCTAATATGCATAGGATGGCTATAAACGTTTATTTATATTTCACTCTTCTTTTGTCTATTAGAAAAGCTAGTGGTAAGCACAAGGAGGGAAAATGTGTATACGTACAAAAGCATGCAACTTTTATACCTTATTATACTCCTAATAATTGATCATGTCAAAGATTCTTATTTTCCCCTTAACTACATATTGACCTTCACATGTCTCTTTTTCTAGTGTCTTCCACATGTTCATATATATATATATATATACATCCTCCAAAAGTCTCTTTTTTTTTTATAAAAAATAAACTAAATGTAATTTATTAAAAAAATTAAAATAAGTAAAACTAATTATATATACATAAGCATATATACAAGTATGCAACGTATAAATATGGTTATTTAATTAGTGTCATTATATATTCTAATATATATACTTCATCCTCAATCGCACAAAAACTATTTAACTAATGGCTCTAGATTTAAAATTTGTTATTGCCACACGCTCACACGTAGTAATCAGGCTCTCTTATAAGTTGTCTATATATAGTGAGTAGTAACACTTGGGTTAAGCATGCAATACTATATTATTTCTAATAAGGATTTCTCAAAAAGATTAAATTTAGGTAAAGATCTTTTTTTTACTTAGAATAACTACTCAAAGAATAACTACTCATGTCTTTAATCTTTATTACTTAGAATATATATATGATGATAAAGACGACCTGAAAATTGCAACTTTCTTTTTTTTTTTTTTTCAAAATATAAGTGTGAAAGCATAAATATAGAGTTCCTAGGGGTTGGCGAATATGATGAGTGACAAATGGTGAAATCCAAGAGAAGAGGATTGCATGTTATGAGAAATTAAATATTCAACGAAAAAAAGAAATTAAATACTCCCTCCGTTCCTGAATATCTGCTTTTCTGGAGAACTTTTTTTATTCCAAAATATCTGATGTTTTATAACTTCAAGAGAGCATTAATTATTCTTTTACCATTCTATCCCTATTAAATATAGTAGAGTCATAAATGAATAAACATTTTCCTAGTAATTTAATAGGGATACTTTAGTCTTTTTACCTCATTTTACTCTTCATTTTAGGTGAGCTAATCATTTCCTTGATCTGTGTGTTTTTACCTTAAACATCAGATATATAAGAACGGAGGGAGTATAATGAAACTAATAATTAATCACTTCCTCATTGGTTGCAGAGTGAGAAGGTTAGGACTGCGAGGTCTGTCTCCCTTGTTGTCTCCTCTTGAATAGGCAAAACTTGTCTCTTTGTAACCCAATATTTGAGATTGATATGCCTTAACTCTTTAATTATTCTCTCCAAATTATATATATATAGACACACCCAAAGCTCGAGGCTCGTTTTACTATGTCAGATCAAGAACACACTAATTTATTAATTAGTTGGGTTCTATGAATCTTGCCCAAAACGTCTAGCATGCTAATCTAATAGTTACTCCGGTTCTATATATTTGATGTTTAAGGTAAGTGCACACAAATTAAGGAAATGATTAGCTCACCTAGAATGAAGAGAAAAATGAGATAAAAAGACTAAACTATCCCTATTAAATTACTTGGAAAATGTTTATTCATTTGTGACTTTACTATATTTAATAAGGATAGAATGGTAAAAGAATAATTAATGTTCTCTTAAATTTATAAAACATCAGATATTTTAAAAAAAAAAATTCTCCAAAACATCAAATATTCAGAACCAAAGGGAAGGGAATAGTAATAATCTACCCCCATTATATGAGAGGGAATAGTTTTATTAATGTGATCTAGGTTTCACTTTATATATCCTCATGGATCAGTGTTAAAGTTAAAAGCCACCTTGCATTACTATAATAACGCATTAAATTAGTTACATCGATCCATAGAGTGATATATTGAGGACAATAAGGTTGTAATGTTACATAACGAAGTGTAATTAGTATTATACACTGATAAGAATAGATACCACACTTGAAGTTTTAACAAGGGCAATTAATAATTTGTTATGATTGTTGTTTACATGCATGCCAACGATGAAATATTTTCCAAAGAATGATTTTCAAACAATTCTATACGTGTTTACGAATAATGTGAAATAACAAGTATTTTCTAGCTATATATATATATAAATAAACCTCGGGGCTCAATAAGCACTTACAAAATTAATTATTTACAAATAACCCACTAAATCAAGCATTATTAGAAATCGAATCCAAGCCCTACAGTTATTATGGGCGGAAGGTGACCAAGTGAACAAAATCTTATCCCTATTTCAAATAGTAAAAATTTTTCTTTATTTTTGTGTCAACTTACTTATTATGATATATATATATATATGGCTTAAGTGCAATTTTGGTCCCATAACTATGACAAAGGTTTCATTTTGGTCCCATAACTTTTTTTGTTGCAATTTTGGTCCCATAACTATGACAAAGGTTCCACCGTTAGTCCCTTGGTGAATTCCATCCATATTTAGCCGTTAAGTATGACGTGGCATAGTGACTAGGATCATGATGTGACAAAATAAGATGAAATGGACTGAAATAGGATCTATATGCAACATATTAAAACTTATCTATACCCAACCACAATATATACAAAGAGTGGTACTTCCTCTTCCTCGTCAGCCCAACGAGACTTCCTCTTCCTCGTTCCGCTTCCCGATTTGCCGTCGCTGCCGCTTTGGTCGTTCGACTCTGGCTGAGGATCCCATCGACTCCGTCGGTGCCTTCTGCTTGAAGTCTCTTCTTCCCCACTAGATTGGTCTCTGTTAGTACCACTCTTTGTATATATGGTGGTTAGGTATAGATAAGTTTTAATATGTTGCATATAGTTCCTATTTCAGTCTACTTCATCTTATTTTGCCACATCATGATCCTAGTTACTATGTCACATCATACTTAACGGCTAAATATGGATGGAATTCACCAAGGGACTAACGGTGGAACCTTTTGAGAAGTTATGAGACCAAAATTGCAACAAAAAAAGTTATGGGACTAAAATGAAACCTTTGTTATAGTTATGGGACCAAAATTGCAACAAAAAAAGTTATGGGACCAAAATGAAACCTTTGTCATAGTTATGGGACCAAAATTGCAACAAAAAAAGTTATGGGACTAAAATGAAACCTTTATCATAATTATGGGACCAAAATTGCACTTAAGCCTATATATATATATATATATGAAGGGGAAATGGTTCATTACAAGAATTCAAGTTAAAAAATAACAATAGAAATTAAACAAAATCATATTTTAAGGATCAAAATAGAACAATTATAGAAATTTTAAGACCAGAACAGAATAAAAAATAATTTTAAGATTAAGTAAATTTTATCTCGTGATTTGAAGACTAAAATGACTATTTGACTATATGTATATATATTGTTCGTTTCCTACTCATTGAAACTCGAACACGAAGGGATATATATGATTGCTTAATAATGATGGCCACTTTAAGATAAGAATCTATTCCCATTTCCTCGAGACATTCGATTCTGGCTTTTGAACAAAATAAACAAATAAAAAATAAATTAAGAAAATAAAGATGAGCATTAATTAATATAGAGTCTTGGGGAGAAAAAAAAATCAACCCCTAGAGTCATTATTGCACGACGATGACAACCTACCAATATGATTAATTATGAGTAGTATTATATTAATAAGAGTAAATTCTACTTTAGTATATTGTTCTATGGATCAACTCTACTTTAGTACCTTGTTCTTTCAAAAGTGACACTTTGGTATTCTATTCTTTCAAGAATGTCATTTTGGTATCCTGTTCTTTCAAAAGTGACATTTCGGTATTCTGTTCTTTGGACCAGTTTCACTTTAGTACCCTAAAAG
The DNA here is from genome assembly GCA_003254925.1 of Chamaecrista fasciculata. Taxonomy (NCBI): domain Eukaryota; kingdom Viridiplantae; phylum Streptophyta; class Magnoliopsida; order Fabales; family Fabaceae; genus Chamaecrista; species Chamaecrista fasciculata. Next base: position 2,238 of record QANZ01026228.1, on the reverse strand, counting down.
ATAGAATAAGGTAACAAATAGTGAAAGAATAAGGTACGAAAGTAAAATTGGTCCAAAGAACAGGGTACCGAAATATCACTTTTAAAAGAACAGGGTACCAAAATGACATTTTTAAAAGAACAGAGTACCAAAGTGTCACTTTTAAAAGAACAGGATACCAAAGTAGAATTAGTCCATAGAACAAGATACCAAAGATACCAAAGTAAAATTTAGCCTATTAATAAATATCCTCAGCCACACAAGAACCCATCACATCTATTAAATATTATTCTTCGTATATATATATAGCCAAGTTAATACCGAAAATCATTAGATATATATAATCATGCACAAGAGAGAAAAGAGAAACATATGTGCTCATTATTGCTACAACATAGCTTGCTCTCATATCCTATTAATTATAATGCGATATGAACAATATGCTGGTCTGCTGGACCACATCACACTAAAGTATGTTGAATAATCTTAAATTATGATTTGATTAATCATAATTTTGGTACACAAAAGTTAAAAATGAATGTTGTATGAAAAAAAAATAAATTATAAATAAATAATGACAGCTTGAGTTGGACATTAAACAACAAACTATATATCGATTAAGTACTAGTTAAAATCATTTGCTATAATATTAATAGCTAATGAAAGTAATTTATATAAGCCTTATTTTTATATTTGTTGTGTTGTTCAAATCACAAATTTTAGTGTACAGCATGAGGAAGCATTGTTTTATTTTTTTGTTTTTTTGTTTTTTGAAAAAAAAAAAGGTTGATAATATATCTAAATGCTCAAAGGGTAAGCTTTTATGATCCAAATTAAATGCCACCATGAGTTGAATCACTAAAGCAAACTAGATGATCTGGTAAGATTCTCAATCATGTTACGTAAGTTCAAATTTTCCAATTTTTAAGGACATGTAAAAGATAAAGAATTCATCCAAGTTAAATAAAAGAATATTCGCCAAAATTTCAAATTGGTCCCTTATATATAGAGTAAATTTCAAATTGGTCTCTTATCTTTCATTTGTTTGAGATTGATACATATTTTCATAATCTTTTAAATCGGTCTCATCAAACTTATCTTTGAAATGCAATTTGACCTCGTTTACTAATAATCTTAATTGGACAAAGAAAAACTGTTTAAGAGTTAACATATAGTTCTGAATTCATCGCATTTAAACTTGAAACGCGAGATATATGACCAACTTCATTTGTTTGACAGTGAAACGCGTTACCCACTTGGATTTGATTTGATCTCATTTGTTGACGGCTTCAAAGTATTCAGTAAAAAAAAATCCTATAACTCTGAATTTGTCATATTTAAATGAACTTAAAATGAGAGAGATATGATTACATTCAATTTTTTTTAGACTAATTTGAAAAATTATGAAAACTTGTAAGACTAATATAAAAATTAGACGAAATATGCATGTGACTCAGTGAAAAATAAAATTTTGGTCCACGAACTATGGGATAAGTTTTATTTTGTTCCTAAAACTATTTTTTATTTCATTTTGGTCCTCAAATTTTCATATTTGTTCTGTTTTTAGTCCAAAAAAATGTTATTTCATATGATTTACGCCGTTATTTCTAACCTAAATAATTAAGATAAATGATTTTTCTCTCAAATATAAGAGTGATCAGAGACTTTAATTTCTTCTTCTTCTTCTTCTTCTTCTTCTTCTTCTTCTTCTTCTTCTTCTTCTTCTTCGAATCGCCGATTTGTGGTCCTTAGGGTTTTTGTACTTGAAATTCGAGATTCTCATTTGCAGATTCGGTTTTCACCTTCTGGTCCAACCACACTATGCCTCGCATTCGATTAGGTTTCCACCATAGCTTCGCTGATTCCATAGCTTCGCGGAGGCTGCGATTCCGAACACTATGTGAGAGAGATCTGTTCTGTGTTCTTGTGGTTTAGGGTTTCGCTCTGTGATTGGGGAAACTGTGGCGTCGGGGAGTGAAGAACGAGAGCTGGAGGATGAAGAAAATTTTATTTTTTAGGCAAATTCCATTAGAGTTTCAATTTATGTTTTTTTTTTATGTTTTTTTCTTACGTTTTGATCATATTATAAAAAGAAAAGGACCTTATTTCATTTCAGAGATAAATTTGTGATAGAATTAAGAATAACGGTTAAAATTGCGATAAAATCACATTTTGGAGATCAAAACAGAAAAAATGTGAAAGTTTAAGGAAAAAAATGAAATAAAAAATAACTTTTATGGCCAAAATGAAACTTATTCC
>QANZ01026201.1:80752-111016 GCA_003254925.1 Chamaecrista fasciculata | reverse complement strand
AAAAAAAAAAAAAAAAAAAAGTCTGTGATCTATAATTTCTTTATTTATTTCTTAAAATTTTTCAATAACGACTCTGGACTGAAGCTGAGACGGCTTATAATAGATACAAGACAAAAAAAACAGAGCACATATCACACATTAAATCGCATTAACAAAGTTGAGATAACATCAAGAAGAAGAAAACAAAGAACTTTTTCTTTTGCCATTGCAATCATATCAAGTTTGGACTTGGAATAATTATTATAATCCAGATATTATTTTTACTTTTGGTTAGTATGAAAGACAAAAGAAGGCATGGAGTGATTTTGGTGTGTGTGTTGTGTGGTTGGGTAAGGAATAGGATTGAAGATGATGGAATTAACAAACAGGGTTAACTAACATTCCTGGACCATGTTGGTGGACAAGTACGATGTAGCTAATTATAATGGATCATGCCTCTCTACTAGACCTGGAGTAGAGAATAAGCGATCACATGGTCTGCTCAATACTTGATTAATCAAGTACTATTTTGTATAATAATAAAGAGGAATAAATTACACAATCTCTTGTCAAATCTGTGGGATTACAAATAAATCCTTTTATATATATATATATATATATATATATGTTAAAACGGTGAAAAAGTCTAAAAAAGACTAACATCCAAAAATCATGACATTAGGTGGGATCCAGCCTAACATCATGAATCCTACGATTCTTAGTATCATAACTTGAGAACGTTAAGGACTTAAAGTTTTATCATAAAAAACAAAATAAGACAAAGAACCATAAAAAACAGAATAAATCCTCTCTCATTTTAAAACTTGTATTTCGACTCCTCTAACATTATTAAGGGCCTGTTTGACATCACCATCATCCTAATCTCATCTCATTCAATCTTAATCTCANTCCCACGTGAATGATCGACCAGGGACAGTTTTAGATTATTTATCATATAATTAATCAAGGATTGTTATCATAGTAAACACGCTAATAATATGATAACCATTAATTTATCTCCATAAATTAATTAATATGTTCAAAACATATTTATAAAATGATTGGCCCTAGGGCACAATCTCCAACAGGTCATGCATTCTCTCGACGTGGACGATCGTTGCGGAGTATTTCAGAAGAAACGAGTCCTGGGGTTAGAGCGATAGCTCGCCGCAAAGGAAGAGGTCAACGAGTTGTTGGCGGCCGGTTTCATACGGGAGACACATACACCTCTCACACACATACACCTCTTTCTCTCTTTCACACACCCCACACACACTCTTATTTATATATATATATATATATATATAGAATTTATATTAATTTAATTAAACAAAAAATTTACAATATTTTTTATTGAGGAATGATAGAAAATTAATGAAATGGGCATAAAATAAGACAATTTCAGATATTGTATTTTCTTCAGTTTTCGGTTATTCTGAGTTTGGATATGTTCTATATATGTGGACAATGGTTCTATCTATGTTTTTTTGTCAAATTAAAGGACTCCTAAATCTAGTAACGGTAATGTATTGAATGGAAAAAATACAAAATGACCCACATGTATGTACAGGATGGAAAAATATAAGGTTAAAGGGTCAATTTAGTCCTAAATGTATGCCTTAATATTCATTTTGGTCCATTATATTTCAAAATATTCAAATTGCTCCTAAATATTTGCAAAATGTTTCATTTTGGTCCCAACTATTGAATATGACTTGTTTAGAGCTACTTATTGTTCCCAAAAAATACTTTCTCTATTTGGTTGGGACCAAAATGAAACATTTTACCAGTATTTAGGACCAAAATGAATCATTTTGCCAACATTTAGGACCAATATGAACATTTTGAAACATAATGGACCAAATGAATATTAGGGCATACATTTTGGATCAAAATGAACCCTTGACCAAATATTTTTGTGTTGTTTTGTTATTTGCATTATGGTCCTCAAACTATTCTTTGTTGTTTTTTTTCGTTGGATTTCACAAATAGATCCGATTATTGATGAATGTGATTTCGTGTAAGCCCCAAGTTATCATTTACACATGTTACGGATTGATTAATAAGACCGGTACAAATTTATGGACCAAATTGTATTCTTAAAAATAATTCAAATATTATTTTCATTTTGGCCCATCATCTCATCCACTTGGATTGACCTCTAACACTTCATCCAAAATTTTCTCATCCTCACGTTTTCCAATACAATATCACACTTTCCAATATCATTTCATCTCAATATTATTCCAATTAAAACACAACCAAACACCTATCATCTCATCTTATTATCTCCATCTCATCTCATTATTTCCTACCATTTCTACCCCTATACAAATTACAAAAATCCATAAACTTATTTCTACCAACTGCAATCATTACATACCCTTTTATATAATTTCATACCCTATTTAACATCATTTTCTCTAAAATCACCCAAACACGAATATATCATCTCATCTCATCCAATTAAAAAATAATCTCATCCCATCCTTTTGGTTGAACTTAGATTAAAATCCTATTAAAATCCTATTGGTTGAACTTAGATTATAATCTCATCCCGTCCACGGTGGTCGGCGCCGCCGTGCACCGCCGCCGCCGCCGTTCACCATTTGGGGGAGGAGATGGGATGGGAATGAGAGGGGCAAATTAGGAATTGTACCATAATTCCCTAGGTAGACTTGGATTACATCAGAAATGTGAAGTAAAGAAAAATGACCTATGTAATGTAAAGCCCTTTACATTGTAATCCACTTTACATAGCTCAAATTATCATACCAAACACATGAAAATCTTGAACTTTGTGCCCTTTTACAATGTAAAAGTGTTTGGTGGTGTACCAAACGGAGCCTAAGGCTCCGTTTGGTAACATTGCAGGTATGTAAAGGAAAGGGTTTTACAAGGGAAAAATTGTGAGGGAAAGGAAAAGTAGTTGAGGGGATGTAAAGTAAGTAAAAATTGAAAGTGTTTGGTATAAAAAGGTATGGGAGGGAAAGTAAAATAGATATAGAAAAAAATGACAAAAATGTCCTTCCCACAACCACCACCAGACCGCCGCCTACCACCGCCGTCCACGGTGGTCGGCGCCGCCGTGCACGGCCGTCCACGGTGGTCGGAGCCGCCGTGCACGGTGGTCCACGGTGGTCGGCGCCGCCGTGCACCGCCGCCGCCGCCGCCGTTCACCATTTGGGGAGGAGATGAGATGGGAGTGAGAGGGGCAAATTAGGAATTCTACCATAATTCCCTAGGTAGACTTGGATTACATCAGAAATGTGAAGTAAAGAAAAATGGCCTATGTAATGTAAAGCCCTTTACATTGTAATCCACTTTACATCCCTCAAATTACCATACCAAACACATGAAAATCTTGGAGTTTGTGCCCTTTTACAATGTAAAAGTGTTTGCTGTTGTACCAAACGGAGCCTAAGTTTTCTCAAATTGAAGCTTGACGGAATACAGTAACGTGGCATGATCTGGACCCTGTAACAGCTGGACGGATGAGATCGAACAGATTTCGCAAGCTGCACAATTTTCCCTTAGCACCATTTCTTCTTTCTCTTCGAATTGATTCTTTCTATTAGAAAAAAGAATAAAAACGAAACGAAACAAAAGTTAGAGTTAGAGTTTACAGACGAGGAATTATTCGCACTCGTCTCTCAAAAGCGAAGGCGAGAGGCATTCTCGCCGGCGAAATAACCTGAAGGATTCGTCAATCTCAATCTCTCATCTTCTACATAGCCAACACAACGATGGCGAACCCTGTGGCTGATTCTCATAGCAATAGAGCTGCTGTACAAGCCACCAATGACGACGCTTCTGCTAGTAAATTGTACGTGCGCCTTTATTTCCATTGTGATCCGTTTTTCATTTTCCACCTCGAATCTCCCCTTTTTTTTGTTCATCAATTGCTACTATTTCTTTTTTTTTTTTCCCTTTCAAGCTATGCGAGAAGTAATTTCTGTGCATTTGGAATTATACAATTGGCTAATTTATGTTTGTAGAAAGGCCTAACTCTCCCCATAAAAGAGCTCTCCAAGGGAGAGAGTTCTTGGAGAGTTGCCCCCATTGTTATAAGGTCAACAGCCCCCTCACGCCCAACTCGGGCGTGAAGCAACGTGTTATTCCTAGGGCAGCCCCATAATAAGGCTCATCCATCCCACATGCCCAGGCCCGTTCTGATACCACCTAGAAAGGCCTAACTCTCCCCATAAGAGCTCTCAAAGGGAGAGGGTTGCCCCATTATATATATAGTGTTATAAGGCCCTTTAACTGATGTGGGACTTCAACAATGTTATATTTCTTTCTTTTGATGGTATTGTGTGTATAGAGAATTTTATTTGTTGTTTGCTCATGTTTACCGGTCGTAGAACATGGTTGTGTGGAAATAATGGCTGGATTTTTTGAGTTACTTTCATTTATTACCATTTCAAATATTTATTGGTAGCAAGTTGGTTTGAATTCAAGTCCTGAAATTACTCAACTGCCTAATATTTGTCATAAATAATGTGTGTGTTGAGAAGCCGCTTAGTTGAGGGAGTAAAATTAGTTTTGTATTTCTTAATCTGTATATTCCTATAGAAAATGTATTTACACCCTATATTATCTTTTACATGTGTTTAAGTGAAATACTTATTATTCCCATGTGCTGAAAACTCATAAATCATTAACTGTGTAGGTCTTGTGTGAAGAAGGGATACATGAAAGATGACTACATTCATTTATTTGTCAGAAGACCTGTAAGGAGATCTCCAATTATTAACCGTGGTAGGATATGACTTTAAGGAATTTAATTGTTGGGATTTTGATACGTTAAGTCACCTTCAATCTTTTAGTAGCCTGTTAATCTATTATTATTATGAGTTTGAAGGTTACTTTGCTCGTTGGGCTGCTTTCCGGAAACTTCTTTATCAGTTTCTTGATGTCGAGAACAAGACAGATGAAGACAATCTAGTGAAGAAGCAGATATTATCACTTGGAGCAGGCTTTGACACAACATATTTTCAGTTGCAGGTGCATGGTTTTCCCTGTGAGTTGTCATAAGTATTGTGAATGTTGTACCTAAGAGTTGGCTCTTGCTTCAGTCTTTCCATAGAACTAGAGATTTGCTATTACTTTAGAGCCAATTTTGAGAATGGTTGCATTACTAGACATCCTACTCTTTGTTTTTCTAGCTAGGATCCTACTTAACAAATCATAGCTTGTGGAATTGGTCCATACTTATAGGGAGAGGAGTAGAGTTGCTAAGTTATTGGAACTGTCTACCATGTTTTGCTGCTTTATTTGCTTGACTTCTCTTGGCCTTCTAGTGGCTGTGAAATCATACTGTTAAATGAGCTTATGGCATTCTCCATCCCTCATGATGGAATGGTCTAGTTTTGGTTTTTGAGCCAAAAAGAAATAGAAAAGCTCTTTAGTTTATAAGACTGAAAAGATGTGTAAAATTCATTATATCTTTTAGCCAAACAAAAGGAGACTTTTGGTTTTGTTCTCCTAGTTGATTCTAAGTTAGATTCCCAAAGCTTTTGTAACTTTACCCTTTAAGAGACAATTAAAGATAAAAAACCAGAGTCATAGACAAAACGTTGGGACTTGGGAGGACAAATTTGTGAAATGTAGGTTCAAATAGTACGTAATTGCCTTTGTTATTGTGGCTCAAAATCTTTTATTGTTCTTTTCATTTTGTATTGGAGTGGGGTTGGTGGTGTAATTTGGAAGGCTTTGTTAAAAATTGTGTCGGTTTCTATGAAAATTAGTTCAAGAAAACATATGAGACGATGAATAAAGAGATTTTTTTAAGTGAGTAAAAATCATTATTCATTACTATCATATTACAAATTATTTGAATTAAATTTTAGTAATAAGCTATTTGGACATTGCATTTCTTCTAAGAAAGTTTGAATTAGTGAGAGTTAGTTGGATGGAGGGAGAACTCTTTTATTTGTAAAATTTTATAGCTGGTATTTCTTCTCTTGATCATGCTCTACTCTTATTCTGTTTGAATTCCCTAGCGTTGTTTTGATAGCTTCAAAGATTATATGGTTACTTTTGTGTACTTTTGTAAATAGACTCAGTAGAATGAACTTATGTCTCGTGTGTATTTTTGCTGTATGTGTCCATTGTGTTGCAGCGTCCATGCAAAATATGCACTATTATTTTTAAGCTCTGAATAAACAGAAGCAGCTCAAAAGCTAGTCTAAAATATCCCGTTGTATAATTTTGCTACTGTGTCTCATCATCTTGGTGTCTAAAGTCTAGGGTTAATAAAACATAAAAGCAGATGTTACCTTTACCTATAGATGCAAAGCATATTTGATATGTTGTTTGTTTGGTGCATTAAGCCATTTTTCGCTTCCCACTGTCTACTGGTTTAGATGTGGCTCAAAAGTCTGAACTTGCCCAGAATGTCTGAAGCTTTGTTTCCATTGATTTCAATGTTATCACCTTTATTGCTTAGTTTCATTAATTGTAAATGCTCATGTACAGTTACAACTGAAATAATTACTTTCTCTTGACAGGATGAGGGGAAAGCACCATATTTATATGTGGAAGTTGATTTTAAGGAGGTAAAAACTTGAATTTGCTTTACCAGGGTTTTGTTGTCAGGAAAGTCTTTCATTTATTTTTATTCTCTATGGTGTCCCACACAAGATTGGCAGTAGACACTTTGTCAAGATAATTATTAGTACATTATCTTGCTTGTTGGCCGAAAGAAAAAAAGCAAAAGATCTATAGCTACTTTGATTGAATATCTAATTAATTGTTAATAGAGAAGAAAAGCTTATCTTAGTTTATGAATCTTAAATTTTGAACTGCTAGCCCCAGTTTAATAAAAGTAGTATTTTTTTTATGTAATTAGGTAACTAGTAAGAAGGCAGCACTTATTGAGAGTTGCAGTCAACTGAAGGAGAAAGTAGGAGTAACAGCAGTTATATCTAGAGGTAAGCAATGCTAGATACAATAATGTATCTGCAAGGTGTATTCTTCTTCAGCTTATGTTCTAATATTAGAGATGCCCTTTCCCTGTGCTGTATTCAGAATTCTGGTTTGAGGGACTGAGGGAGTAGAAGTATCTAAATAAGGGCACGACTTAGTTTAGTTTTTAGGCATTTGCTGTTTGGTTCTTCAATTCAAACATGATAAGTGGATAATGTTAACAGACCAGAATCACATTGTTCCATTTTTATAAGAAAACTTACGACATCTAAAGAACTTTACCTATGTTTTGTCTAATAATTAATCATGGGCATTCCTTTGCATGATATTTCTTGATCTCATGTTATATTAATTGCATGAACTTTTACTTGAATCCAGTATTTTTCATTTTTGAGACCTGCAGCATTTACTACTTTTTTTTTTGGGGGATGAAAATAGTGTTCCTGCTTTAGCGTTTATGAGGGCATCGTTCATTCATATAAATAGTAGCAGTTGGGAGTCCTTATGGTTCAATATATTTTCCATCACTGACAATTTTTCCAATATTAATAAAAGGGAATTAGAATTCTGGTGGTTAAAAATTTCAAACTTGTGGCATTTCAGTAGGTTCTGAAGAATGAATGTGGCATTGGGTTGTAAGGAGGGATAATTTCATTTTAGTTGGTATTATTTTTCTTAAAAAGGAAGAGTGAAAGATATATAAATTCATAAAACTGTCTGTTTAATTATTTTTTTCTTAATGGAATACCTAAATGAAACAACTGTGAACAATTCTGGAGAATGTACTTAGGACCTACCATGCGATCTGTCAGATTTAATTAGATACATAGAAAAGTTGATAAGATATGCTATAGTCCATGGTTAAAACTAAACATTAAAACTAGACATGCTTTATTTATTTTTATTATACCCAGACTTAAAACTCACTGGAGAAGAAAACTGTGATTCTACTACTAAGCCTTAAATTTAAAAACTGCTAACTTAGCTTTGATTTAACTTATATTTTTGTGAATAAAATAAAATTAATAGATATTTTCAGTGACCTTGGAAATGCCAATTTTGTAAAATAGTATTTGAGAATTGGTTTGAGTGCTAATCTGAAAACCTGCCACTAATCTTTCATTCTTTGCATAGAAAGGAGTGTTTAGTGATCTAGTACTAAGCCTTAAATTTCAAAGATGCTAAGATATGAGCTTTGATTTAACTTATCGTTTTGTGAATAAAATCGAATTAATGGATATTTTTGCAGTGACCTTGGAAATATCAATTATGAGAAATAGTATTTGGGAATTGGTTTGAGTGCTTATCTGAATACCTGCCACTATTCTTTCATTCTTTGCAGAGAATGGAGAAGTGTTTAGTGACCACTATAAACTACTACCTGTAGATTTGCGTGACATATCAAAGTTGAATGACATTATAACTCTAGCTGGTATGGATCCAAGGTATGCATATTTGGAGTCAGTTCTCTTACGTTCTCTTTCTCCTATTGAATCTTTAATCTCATTTGGATGTAACTGAGAATTTGTTACAAGGCACCAGCACCTTGTAGTAAAATGTATCAAAATAAAGCATATAGAACCGGAAAGTTGTAAAATTGAAAAATGATTCTAGTGAGAAAGCCTCTGGATTTTATAGTTGGAGAGCAGTACTGTCAGTTTCTTTATACAGCTTACTATTTGCAATTTGCTTATAAAAGAATGGAGAACAATAGAAAGAAACCCCAGTTGAATGGTGACAATTCTGAATTCTCAGTTTCCAGTTTCTTCTAAAGTTTCATGACATAACTGTCAATAGTGTTTTATGATCATATGTTTTTGGAAGAGATTTATATGCGTGAGAGTTTTATTCTAATTTATTTTTTGTTAGAGTATGGCTGTAAGACTATATTTATATAAATATTTTCTTGTTACTCGGGTTTTGTTTATTTTTGTTTAAAAGCCTCATAGAATGATTAAATTACTTTGTTCTGATATTTTCATCAGTCTGCCGACTTTCATAATTGCAGAATGTGTTCTGATATACTTAGATCCTGATTCAACTCGTGCGGTTGCTGGTTGGGCTTCGCAAGCGTTTAAGACTGGAGTATTTTTTCTTTATGAGCAGGTTACAGTTTTCTTAGTTGTTTCTTCCCTTTTGTTTTGTTGGTTTTGTGGAAGGTTGGGTCTTTTCCTAATATGGTTCTTTGTCAATAGATACACCCAGATGATGCTTTTGGACAGCAAATGATCAGAAATTTGGAGGTATAGATTTTTTTTTTTTTTAATTTTACTTTTTTGAGTTCCGATTACAGAGGGAAATGTTGATATCCATATAGGAAAATTTTCACACACTCAAGAACTTATATAAGTGTGTCTTTATAATTTTTCTCTCTTAATTGCTGAACCATTTTATCTAGTTCTGTACATTATATTATTCAATGAATAGAATAATTAAGGAGCTAGTTAAGCATTTGTTTTGGGAGTTGGTGATGCAAGTTGTGCGACGCTGGGTTGGGGTGTGTGAATTTTGTCTTGTATGATTCACTATGATTGAATTGGAGGATTTCTTGAACTCTTTCTATAGTCAATCTGCCTTGAGGATGAGATTGTAGAGTGAATACCACCTTTTTAAGAATTAATATCTTAAATGAAAATGGGTATTCCCTTTTCATTGTGAAATGAAAAAACCAGGTCTACTTACTCATCCCTTTCTATCGAATTTGTGACTTATTTTACAACAATTCATGAATTCCAGTTTGTAGAAAAAATCTGTTTGTGTATGATTGGTGCCTTAGGCAGGAAGAACTGGTGCCCATTTTGATTCTTTTGCTTAGTTGATATGCTTTATTGGTTTGACAATCCTATTCGTTTAGAGCCACCTTATTGTGGAGGGTTGTCATGCTGTCGTTGTGGAGGGAAGTTGATTTCAGATTTTTTTATGGAAAGTGAAGTATAACTTTATTGGTTGGACAAAAGTGAGATACAGAATAATTGTATAGCAAGCTGATAAAACCTGCACTGATTTTACTGATATTGATAGAAAATGGGGGCCTCAGAAGGGCTAAATCACCGTTACAGCAGAAAGACAGTAAGAAAACACGCAAAGTACGCCATGTCTCTCCCTAAACGAAGTCCCTAATATTTTTTCCCTCCCCTTCCCCTAGTACAATATACCTATTTATACTAGCACAATCAGCCACAAGCCCACAACTCAAACACTCACTTTCTCTCCCCTCTAGAAACCTTTATCCATTCTGCATTTAGGCCCATCTCCCACAGGTCCAGCCCTTTCCTTCTCTTCTTTCCCTCTCATTTTGTATATTGTAGCTATATTATTTATTGTGGGTCCATCACAAGCACATAAAAGATGTGTATAAAGAAGTACACAGCCTGATATATTCTAGATGCATAAATGCATATGAAAAGTGAAAACATTGTATGATTTGTCTTTTCTATTTTGTTTCAGAGTCGTGGCTGTGCACTTTTGGGTATTTATGCTACACCAAATTTACTAGCAAAGGAAAAGTTGTTTCTGGACCAAGGGTGGCAGGTATGACTTATAACCTTAGCTGGAAATGAAGTACTTATTTCTTTTAACTTCTGTCCAGACTAAATTATTGTTTGATGTGATGCTATTAAATATGTTAAGAATCTTCTAATGGACGTTAAAAAAGTCTTCCAGATTCAAGTGTGAATTCTTGGAGAACACAGCAGTCTAATAGATACATATTACTACTCCTAATGGTTGACAATCAATTAATCAAAGACATGATTAATAGCTCCTTTACTGGTATTGCTGGTAGAAAAGTTTACATTGTAAGACTAGTTGATTTTGCTTTTTCATTGTAGTTATATCATTTGTTATCAGTACAAAAGTGTAAAGCTTGTTGATCATATTTAGGGTTCATAGGTTCTCAATTTTAGCATGACATGCAATATGAAATGTCTAAGAGATGTTTTAGTAATAGACTTTGGTTTAATTATTGTTTATTCATGTCCCTATAATTTCACTCAGTTTTCCAAGCAACTTAACTGTTTTCCTTGCAATTAGGTGTTTATAGTTTGTAATTGTGTTATTTCTATTAAGTGGTGTTGTGCTTCCACTGATATTTGTTTACCTGGCAAAGAAATGAACCTTTGTCAGTGAACCATGTTAGGTTGGCTGAATTGTTTAGTCCTGACAGTGTCACCAAGTCATCAGAACAGTCCCTACACTTTTTTTTTCTTGGATTTTGGTAACTATTACCTACACCCTTTTTTATGATGGGCCCTCAGTATATAAGAATGATAAAAGAAAGGGAAAGAAAAGAGTATAGGGATCAGGACAATGGACAAAGGCCCACATATGGCAAGAGAAAGTTGCTGAGAGAGGGAAAGGGGGTGGAAGGAAGTGGGGACCAGGCATAACGGTTTGTGGCAGAACGTGGGTGTGCATGGGTTGCTCATATATCAGTAGTGGTTTTGGAGTACTTTTTCATTTTGGGATTTGGTTAGGTTAGGTTTATTTTGGGAATCCGGGTTTGTGTGTTTTCTTGACTCTTTTGCTATTGTACTGGTGGTTCAAAATCCCTTTGACGCACCCTTTTCTATCCTATTTCATTAATGTAATCTCAGGTTCTAACACTTAAGAGATGGGTACAATTTTAGGGACTAAATATATATTCAGGAACATTTAAGCATGAGTATTGACTTCAGTGCATTTTATTTGCCAAATCATATAAATTTTATGGGAGGCGTAACCTGATTGACAATACCTCAATTACACTAGTTTCTAAATTACAAGGACCTAATTCTAGAAGAGAAAAAATGCAAGGACTGATTCAAATCGATAATGAAATAATGAGAACTAATTAATATGGAATTGAACCAAAAATTTTATTAAAAGGGAAAGAAAAAAGAATTTCCGGTAAAAGATCAGACATTCTCCTTATAAATAGAAAAACTAATAGAGAAAAGTAAAAATAAGAAATGCATTAAGGAAGCAAAGGTTTGCAATCCTGTTGCATATCAGAGGCGCCTCTCAGTAAAGTAAAAACTAGATAACATTATTGCAAAGATGTTGCATTAACGCAAAATGGGAAAAGTGTCCCTATAGGTTATAGACTTACAGCATTTCTCGTTACTAATAATTGCCTCTCATAATGCAGACACTGAACAACCTCAGCAGCTTTCTCTTGGCTTTTGGGCTTTTTCCAGCCCTGGCCCAGCCAAACCTGAAACCATATGCCTCTTCTTTTGCTTTCTTTTGTACGTATGGATAATTGGAGGCCCATCACATCTCTTATTCTCTTTGGTATTTGCCGTTGTGTCTACTCTGGAAATGTTCAAAGGGATTGGAGACCTTAATATATTGGTGTCTATGCTTCTCTTTCCTCCTCTTTTCTTTTCTGCTAAGGGGGCTATCTGATCCCATACTTTTTTTCATATTTTTTTTCTACTCCCTTAGCATTCTTTTTTTGTTTATCCCTAAAAATATCCTTTTTCCCCTCTAACATAGAATGCCTTGAATGTGCTATGAGCAATCATCCCATTTATTTTCTCTTGAAGCAATGAATGACATGATTTGAGACCTACAAGTCAGATTGGAAAGACTTGTTGCGATTTCTGTTGCTGACCATAGTTTTCTAATTTTATATAGTATTCAGCGATATACATTGGTTCAGTTATTCTCCATGAATTCGTACTCATGAGGTTTTCTGTGTATATTACAGAGGGCTGTTGCGTGGGACATGCTGAGAGTTTATAGTGACTTCATCGATGCTCAAGAAAGACGCAGGTATTTGCACAATAGACCGTGGATTGTTTGACATTCTAAATTTACAAATCCTTCTGTCTAGCTTATATTGATGTTTTGTTATTAATTGTTTGATAGTCAATATAATGGTCCTATCCTCTTAAAATGAAATTATAAGTTGTTATGCAAGTGTCAACCTTGGGGTCCTTCTTTAGTGCACATAAGAAAACTATGCTAGTATCCTTCTCAAGGGTGGATAAAGTCTTTGAAGCCTCTTGATTGTTATTTTTCTCATATATGCTTTATCACATTGAAGCAGATGGGATTTTCCTCTCCCTTTATAAATAAAACATCAATCATGCATGGTCCTTTTGCCTTGTTTGATCCATTTAGTAGTATGATTAAACTTTTAATATTTTACTAGATTGCTTAGATATTTTTATTAAGTACATAATTTTGTTAATGATATCAACAGTTAATCCCACATTTATCAAAGGCAAATAGAATTTAGTTTGGGATTTGACAGAGCGGAGTTTAGATTTTTGAATGTTGATTGTTTTGGTATTACTTTGGTTATAACTTAAATTGTTCCCCTGAAGTCATTGAATTGAAAGGACAACAAAATGTGTTGAATTAGATATTCTCAGTTATCAAGACAGTGATAGTTGTTTATAGTAATGATGGGTTAAATTCTTTTACAGATGGTTATATTTTTCTTGGTATGAGCTCCAAAAAATAAAAGACTACTACTCTATTTTGGTCCCTTGTATTTACATATTAGCTTTTCTTCAAGTTGGTCCCTCTTTAGATTTTCTTTCTCAATTTGGTCATTCTCAATTTTTTCTATTTTCAATGTTAGTCTTTTCATTCAACACTTAGCTAAATTGATGATGTGATGTCGTTAATTGATTATACTGTACCATCAATTGTTGACATAATATCATTAGTAATAATATGATATTTAGGGCTAGTTTGGATAAGCTTCTAAAAAAAGAACTTTATTTATAAAACTTTTTTAAAAAGATCTTTTAAGTAAAGTGCTTACTATTTTAATGTTTGGATATTGTAATATAAATGTATTTTTAATATACAAAATGGTAAAAGTACTGTTAATTAATAAAATTGATAGGACAGCAGCTTCTACAAGTGCTTTAAGTGGAAGCTTGAAAGTTGAACTTCTTAAAAAAGCCTTATTTTAACTTTTAACTTCTACTTTTCTAAAAAAAAAAATTACCCAAACAAGTTTCTATGCGTAGAAAATGATTTTTTTAAATTAAAAAAGTACTTTCTACGTGAAAAAAAGCCTATCCAAACAGGCTTAATTGAGCAACCTATCAAGACTAAACGTACTCCTTTTTTTTTTTGACCAACAGATTAAATGTTTTCCTAATCATATAGTTTAGGAAACACTGGAGCATAATTAGTTTTTCACTTACCGGAAAAAATAGAGTAGGGATGATCATAGGTAGACTGAGTTGGTTATTATGTTCCCCATTTCTGAACCCCAGAAAAAAAAATTATTTTTTTCATCCCCAGAAAATTCTAAAACCATATAATTATAGATGTACACTTTAAAGGTGGCTACAATATCTATGTAGACAATGTGTATTTTAGCACAAGTTTTGATTGTGTAAAAGTTTGTAGAGTACAAACATGATGATGATGATGGATTAGGGGAATAAATCAAATTGCTGAGGGGTGGTTGAGAAGCCTACCCCCTTTTCACTTCCCAAGTGAGCATCTAAAATAGGTGCTTCATTTGATGCTTCTTTAAATGGCTGGAACATGATGCAAGATATGCTAAAAGATACTAATTAGTGATACTTTATTGATAGGATTGAACGGCTGGAACTGTTTGATGAATTTGAAGAGTGGCACATGATGCAGGTAAGTCCATTTCTTCATTAATCAATTTTTATTTTTTGTGTGAAAGCCATAAAATTATAAAAATTCCTTAATTTCATTGGATATTCCAATTGCTGCACTTTCGAGTACGGGTGCACATGAAAGCGAACTTTTTCACCTACAATTTCGAATGAGACCCTGATATTTCTAGCTATGCAACTGTTTGGGCCAAAAATGAAATTTAAAAGAAAAATAGAGCTGCTTGGTTTGCTTATTTATTTATTTTCTATATATGGAAAATGGAAAATATGACTAAATATGTTTTTTTAGAGATTTGGAGTGTACACAATATCTAAAATAAGTAGAAAAAAGTATAAAAACTATTAGTAAGAACCAAATTCACTCCCAGAGCCTGTTTAAGAAAATCTTTGGTAGGCTTTAAGGAAACATTTCTGAAAATAGTGTTTACACGTAATATTTAACTTGCTTGGTCATCAAAAGATATCTGTTTTACCTCCTCATGCTCTTCCCATGGTTTTAAACTTCTTGTAATTCTGTTCTATTTTATATATATATATATAAAAAGATTTCCCGTATTTTTGTTATACCACTGCTACTACTATATTTAGTTTTGTCCTTTGTCCTTGCCATTGATTTTCAGGAGCACTACTGTGTGGCTTATGCGATCAATGATGCCATGGTAAGCTTTCGTCTTATCCATCTTTTGTCGTATGATTACATTGGGAAAAGTCTGTCATAAAGGAATATTAGCATAAAAAATAACCAACCCACCACCCAGGAATAATGATGGTGAGAGGGATAGTCTGGAAACATCTTGTATTGCTAGTTTATCTCGAGCTCTGCAACTTCTGTGGTAGTTAATGCAAGGAATAAAGCAATTGAGACTAAAATTATTTTTTCTGTAAACATGAGTAGTAGGTTGGATAATGTGAGACGCGGGTAGATTAAACTATTTTCAGGAAAAAAAAAGAGTCTCAACGAGGCCAAGTCCATAAAAGATAAGTGCAAGTAAGCATATCTAAGGTTGGTGCTACTAAAAGGAGTCCTTTGACATATCTGCGTCTTTCTTATGATTTGCTTAGTTAACTTATGAGTAAATAAATGATTTGGCCTATGAAAGATGGTAGATTTCTAAATTTAGTACCTCAAAGATGAAATTATGAGATTTAATATCCAAAAGATGTAATAACAATCAATTTAGTCTTTTCAAGATCCATGAGAGTATAAAACATGGTGTGACAGGATTTGATGCATCCATTGCATTTCCCAGATTTTTTACATGTATGTGGTAGTGTAGAGAGATATATTAACTCAGAACTCTTTGCCTTTCTTTCTATAATGCAGGGTCTCTTTGGGGATTTCGGTTTTCCTAATGACAAAAATGTTCTTCATTCATCATAAAGCACCACATCAGTGTACACTCCCATCCTTATATAGCTTGTTATATTTATCTGGCCATGTGTGGCTTTAAGTGTTAGTATCATCAGCTCCTAGTTATTTTCATCGGAATTTCAACCAAAGGATGATTAGTTCTGTGTATAAAACATGCCTATGTGTATTGTTTTGTTTGATTGACACAAAAGAACATAGCCTTTTTCTCTGGGCTAGCTGTTTGGCATAGAAAACTTGGTCGGAGCCACAATACACCAACAACAGCCAATAGGTGAGTCAAATACAGCCCCATGTGGGACAAGTTTGGGTAGTATTAGTAGCATGCTAAAGTTTCTTGGTATATTTTTTAAAAAATTATTTTTCAAGCTGCTTGCCCTTTTGTTTCCTCTTTCTTGGTTCACTTTGTTCAGAATAAAAAACAAGTTCTGTAATTTCATAATGATATTTTTAATTTTTTTTTATCAATCTCAGAAGTACATATAATACATAAAACCCCTTAACTAGTGCCCTTACAAACACTAAACAAATTCTCTAATTTTTCATTTTATTACATAACTTGAAAGCAAAAATTAGCAATTAAAATGCATACAAAATAACATTACATATATAATATACTAACTAGTGGTGTTCTCGCACGCGTTATATTAATTCATCTATTGTTACATTATGTGTTAGTCTAAAAAGAGGTTAAATTTTCATATTGATGGCTCAAGTATTAAGTGAGTTCCATTTTGATCCCTAAGTTATTCTTTATTTTGTTTTAGTCCTAAAAATTTTCAATTTGTTTCATCGTTAGTTTCTATCAAGATTCTGTCTGTTTTATGTTGTTAATTATGGGTTAAACATCTTTCTTGGAGTTGTTTATTTGTCAAAATCAAAAAATTCTAAAAATATGTTTGATGAAATTGTTTTATTCTTTTGGTTTTAAAATTCAAAACATCATTTTACATTAGAAAATTAAAAAAATCAAAAATTGTTTTTGAAATATGAAAAAAAAATTATTGAATGTTTTTCTGAACTTCCAAATAATTTTTAAAATTTGTTCTTGGGGGAATTAAACAGGCCAAAATTTTGGCTTCGTGAAATTTTTTATTTTTTCAATTCTAATTTATTTAATTCATTTATTAGGAGATGTATGAAAGAAAAATATAACATATATATGTAACAATAATTATATTTTTCGAGTGTTTTCATCATTCACTTTCTACTTATGTTGTTTTATAGTTTATTTCTTTTTTATTTTAATCTTCGTCCTTTGTGTGCCTTTTCATTGTAACCTTGTTGGATAATAATTTATCTTTTTGTTCTTCATAGTCCATCCAAATCATTTTATTTTTGCCTGAAAATCATACAAATCATGAATAATGAACTTGTCACTAATCTTTGGTTTTGTTCATTCAATTTTATTTAAAAAGTGGATTCACTTTTAATATATAGTATGTGTCTTCTTCATCAATGAAGTATGAAGTTTTTTTTTTATAAAAAAAATAGATTCCAAACATATAGACTTCTTATTTTTGAACTTCCAAAAATAATTTTTTAAAATTAATTCCAAATGATACAAATGAGAATATTCTTGATTTACAAGAACTATTTTTCTTAAAAAAAAAAAGTAAAAAGAATGGGGCCATCATAAGTTATTATTTAATCCAACATTAACTAACAAAATTTCACTTTGTTGACATAATATTCTCAACTTTACTGCTCTATAAATACACCTGAAGGCCATCGGTTTAAGGTTAACTAACAAAATTTCACTTTGTTGACATAATATTCAGCTAAGTCTTGTCCTCGTACACTTCGAAGCGACCCTTGACTCGGTTAAGAACCATTCTGAGTAGTTCGGGGCGGCTCCTGACTCGGTCAAATCCACGTCGCGCACATGCTGGGCATCCAGTCCACCAGCGAACACCAACTCTCCCACGATGGCCACGCTCCGTTTTTTTCGGACTCCCACTTCCTCCATTATTGGAAATCGTGAGTCTGAACGTGGAGAGCCCTCCTCGGTTTCCACTATCCTCTACTGCTCTATAAATACACCTGAAGGCCATCGGTTTAAGGTTAGCTACTATCTCAACTCTGAATTCTCTTACTCTCACCTAGAATCCTTTCTAACTTGAGCGTCGAAGTGTTCTTTGTAGGGCCTCATGTGAAATTTTTGCAAGTTTATTCTATCTTGTTCTCTGTTCTAATAGCTCCTTCGTTGAACTATGTAGGTTTGGTTACTTTTAGTTTATCAAATACATTTGTTTTTAATATATAAACAGAAGAAAGGTACATAAATAATGGTTTTACTTTTAAGATATTTTGGTGTTGAGCAAGTACCATCTAATTATGCAGCTATTATAAATTTGTGAAATTATAATTAAACGATTCAAAATAATAATGTTTTCAAATATATCGAATCATAATATTGTTTATTATGATTATTTCATGAATTTACACTCAACATATGAGTCAAATTATTGGGATAAATTAATTCAAATGGCAAATAACTTGATATCGTTTAAGTAAGATTTTAAGTTTGAAATCTTAAATTATTATAAAAAAAAGTTTGAAATCTTAAAAATTAAATACAACTATTTTTATTAAAAAATATTTCGACTCATGTATGTAACACAGGTTGAGTTTGGAGTAATATCAGGGCGAAATCCCTAAAACCAAACGAGTTATAAAGAAATATTTGTCAAATTAATGAAAGCTAAGTCTAATGAAAAGGTTAGTTTATGACTAATTTAATTTGAATTTTTATTAATTTTTTTTTTACATTTAGTATTCGGCAATAAATTCAAACAAAATTATCCCAAATAAAAAAATGCATACATAAAATAAATATATGTCAATTAATACCCAAAAAATATCTCCACGTCAATCTCAAAATGTTAAGTTTGATAATAATATTTTAATAAACATCTATATATGTATCTGTAATCATGGACCCATCAACAATTTATTATTTTAAGTATTTTTTTTTTTTGTAAATTAGGTGAATCATTTTTTTAACATTAGATAAGTATTATGATTTACAAAATAAGCTTGATAGGAAGGATTTTATTTTTGGGTAGAATATAGGAAGGATTTTAAATAGGGTTCCACTCTGAAAGGTAAAGTACTATATCATCATTCGAATAACTAACCCTTTTAACGTCCTTATTAATTTTTTTTTGGTAGAAAGTCCTTATTAATTATAGGCCAAAGTGCGAATTTGGTCCTGTAACTTTGCTCCAGTTCCCAAATCAGTCCTATAACTTTTTTTGTCTCGAATTTGGTCCTGTAACTTTGATCCAGTTCCCAAATCAGTCCTATAACTTTTTTTGTCTCGAATTTGGTCCTGTATCTTTGCTCTACGTCCCAAATCAGTCTTATATCTTTTTTTTTTCTCAGTTTTGGTCCCATATATTTTGAAAAGCTCCCACCATTAGTCCTCCATCTATTTTAAATTACATTTTAGTCCTGAAAACTTCAAGTTCCTTTCACTTTAGTCCCTGACTATCAAAATGAAAGTGAAAGAGCATCCCTGAAGATTCTCCAACCTTACATCTCAGTCCCTAATCCATGAATTCTTCATGAAATGGAATAGAAATGCAAAAACAACACAAATTAAAGCAAATGACAGAGGGACCAAAACTAAAAACGGAGAAAATTTAAAACCCACCAGAAAACGTACGAAAATCGCCGAGAAACTCAAAAACTCATCCAAATACCCCAATTCTCATTGAAATCTCACTCAAATAATCGCCCTCAAATGCTTTAAGAAAGAATTTTTGAAAATCCAAACTTTTGAGGAGGGATGTGATAGAAAATTCCCTTACATTTGGTGATTCTGAGAGAGAAGTTCTGAAATCCCTTACATTTTTTCTATCACCTCCCTCCTCAAAAGTTTGAATTTTCGACAATTCTTTCTTAAAACATTTGAGGGCGATTATTTGAGTGAGATTTCAGTGAGGATTGGGGTTTTTGGATGAGTTCTTTAGTTTCTCGGCGATTTCCGTACGTTTTCCGGCAAGGTTGGGCCATTTTCCGGTGGGTTTTAAATTTTCTGCGTTTTCAGTTTTGGTCCCTCTGTCATTTGCTTTAGTTTGTGTTGTTTTTGCATTTCTATTCCATTTCATGAAGAATTCATGGATTAGGGACCAAGATGTAAGGTTTGAGAATCTTCAGGGATGCTCTTTCACTTTCATTTTGATAGTCAGGGACTAAAGTAAAAGGGACTTGAAGTTTTCAGGACTAAACTATAATTTAAAATAGACGGAGGACTAACGGTGGGAGGTTTTCAAAACATATGGGACCAAAACTGAGAAAAAAAAAGATATAGGACTGATTTGGGACCTAGAGCAAAGATATAGGACCAAATTCGAGACAAAAAAAGTTATAGGACTGATTTGGGAACTGGAGCAAAGTTACAGGACCAAATTTGAGACAAAAAAAGTTATAGGACTGATTTGGGAATTGGAGCAAAGTTATAGGACCAAATTTGCACTTTGGCCTTAATTATATCTAAATAAATTACATATATTATCATCCGAATACTGTAGACATATTCTATCTCATACTTGAATTATAACTGATAATTAACGGCCCAATTTCGGAGCCCACCTAAGAAGTGTCAGTGATGTTCAGTGTCTACTGTGTACTCATAAATTCAGTGTCAGAAGGCAAAATAATAAACAAAATATATAAAAGGTTTTTTTTTTAATAATTCAACTTCTAACATGATATTATTAACTTTTTTCAACTAGTGCCAAAAAAAAAAGTTTGGTTCAAAACTCCATTTTGATCATAAATATATGGGTGGGAGTTTTATTTTGATTCTAAATATTTTGTTTATTTTGAAAAAAAAACTTTTAGATTCAAAATCTTTAAAAATCATCAACAATTTTAATAATTCTTATAACTCAATCATCAAGGCTCAAGCTTAAAACAATTCTGATTTCTGAACTTATTTTGTTAATTTTAATAATAAATTTTAGCCAAACCAAATGTAAGGGTTACAAATCAACATCTCACATCATACTTGATTAATGATTAATACCGAAAATAAAATTTTGAATTTAGTATCTCACATTAATAAAGTTATTTTATTCATAACAATCTAATCTATATAAAAAAAAAGTAAATTAAAAAACATCCATAAATAATCCAATTGAGAATCATTTCACTTGTAATGAATGACAAGGACGTTTTATTATATAACATTCTCTAATACAAACAAACATGTTCTAACACTTCACACTATCATTTCCAATTCAACAATCACACACAATCATTCATCTCCTTAAACAAGATTAACCACTTGACAAAACATCTAAAGAATTTTTCTGACATTGTAGTGTTCATTGATCAGAAATGAGGAGTCTGAATTAATGCTAAGATCCTTGATTGTTGTCCTGCTTGATGATCTTATGGGCCCTGAAATCCCCTTCAAGCTTGGAGATCCTTGCAGGCTACTATTACTTCCTCTGTTAATGGAAGATAGATTCTTCTTGCATGGTGAATTCCCATCAAGATTTGTTGTTACATCCATCATATTCAATGTTCTTAGTTTTGGGGAGCTTGAGGATCTTGCTTTTGCTTTTGCTGATTCTGTTGCTGCCATGTAAGCTGGAAGTGAAGAAGGATCATCATTATTTCCCAGTGAAGATTGCCTCTTGTGATTGATGGGTTTTCTTGTTGGAGTATTAAGAAGCTTTGGAGAGTGTGATGATAATGATCCTTCAATATTCTGATTTTGTCTCTGAATATGATGAATGGTTCTGTGATTATTAAGGTGTTTTCTTCCTCCTTCATCTTCTCCTGCTCTGTTGTAATGTGAGCTGAAAACTGAGTCTAAATCCTCAAGTTCTTTGCTTTTGGAAAGTTGGGTATCTACCCATTGCTCCAGCCAATACCTCCATCTTCCATTTACCTTATTTCGTTCTGATTCTGCTGATCTCTGAGATGTTTCAAAAGAGGAAGAAGAAAAATATCAGAACTATGCTTGTTTGTGTTAGGTCAGGAAGGACTAGGAAGCAAAATTGGAGAAAGGTTTGGCTAAAGTTAGTGAAATTTGTGAAGTTTCTGAAGTTAGAAAATAGAAAGAGATAGAAAGAAGTAAAGACCAAAATATAAGTTCACAAAGCCATAAAGTTGTTGAAGCTCCATTAATATAGTGTATTTTGTAAATTAAGACTACAAAATTTTGAAAATTTAGATGACATGGCATAATTATGAACCAATAAAGATGAACTTATCAGTTTGTTCTTCCTATCTATCTCTAATTTTAAAGATTTCACATTTCTCTCTAACCTCACCAGATTCAAATACTTCTAAATTTTGAAGTGTTGGAATTAAATCTATAATCAAGTGCACTTTAACTTAATCCCATCGGCCATAATTAGATATCAAGTTGTTCAGTTGTTGTCCATGCCCATGAATAAATTCTAATATTGCTACATGTTTAGTAACATATGAACAATTTTTTCTTTGATTAATGTTGGAAGGGCTTCTTTCTTTCAAGTCTACCAGGCCTAATAGAGGATTTAAATTAAGCAAAGTATAATCAATGAACTATTATGGTTCAGTGGTTTTAGTGTTATCCCCACAAAGTGGAAGGATCCAAAATTAAATCTCAGTTAGAACAAACTTAACCCAAAAAAAAACTCAGTAACTTACTCGATGGTTGAATGAGTATTCTTTGATTCTCTCTCTCTTGACAGAGGCTTCTTTCTTGCTCATGTAAGAAGCCTCAGTCTCCTTCTTCAACAACATGCTATCATCCCACCTTCTTTCACTGTTTGAATCCATCTGAAATAAGAATCCATGTTTCAACAATCATTTTACAAGGGTTGCAGCTGAAATATCATTTATAAGAAGTACTAAATTTAAATTTACGTAAAGTTCTTTATATCTTGGTTATAAAGTTTATCAATAAAAATATAATACTCGATAAACATTTTTTAACGACTAATCATGATAAAAAGAAAATATAAAAATAAAGACAACTTTTTTGCACGACTAATCTTTTAAGATAAAAAAAGTAAATAAAAATTATAATTCTAACGGGTTTTATATAAATTTTTTAGTAAATTAATGAGTTCATTTTTTAACGATGACAAATTTCTCAATTTAATTCATAAAAGATAAAATTATAAGATTTAGTCCTTAAAAGATACAATTACAATCAATTTGGTCCTTTAATAAATTTACTAAGTAAAATTTAATAACAAATCTAATTTCATTCTAGATTTTGTTTACATTGCACTCTAACGATTGATGTTTAAAAATTATATTTGTCATTAAATTTGAATTTAATAGCTTAATACCAAGCTGATAGTAGTTGCATCTTTTAAAGACTAAATCAGGGATGAAAATGAAAAATTTGTCATCTTTTGAGGACCAGATCATTAATTTACCCTAAATTTTTTTTCATTATGAGAATGTGTTTCAGAATTTGCAGAGCGAAGAGAAGTTGAGAGCTTACCCTGATTATCTTGTCTCTTGAATTTGGAATCTCTTCATTTTCATCACAATCCCATCTTCCTTCAACCATTTGGAGTCTCCTTGCACATACCTGTGATTGGATATCTACTATGGACTGCAAGCACTTCAGAGTGCTCATAGCTTGGCGTCTTACTGCTCTGCCTCGAATGATAGCTTGAAGCTTCACTATTCCTTTCAATGCCCTCAAAGCTTTCTTTGCCTGTGATGTCACAAGAATCTATCAATCTTCAAGATTACTTTAATGTCTTCTACTTCTTGTTTCCTGTATTAGTGTTTTTTCAATTTTAACTTTTTTCTTCCTCTAAGCAGGATTAAGTTTAGAATAGAGTAGTTCAATAATTTAATTATTAAAAGATAATATATTTTTCAATTTAGTATCTAAAAGATGAAATTATTTGGTTTAGTCTCTAAAAGATACAATTACGATTAATTTGATCATTTTGATGACAAATTTGATGTGGTTTTAGATTTTTTTTTTAATCATAACGAACGATTGAGATTAAAAAATATATGTATTTGTTGTTAAATTTAAACTAATATTTTAGCAAAAAAAATTAAATTGCTTGTAATTGAATCTTTTAGAGATTAAATTGAGACATATATTATCTTCTAGGGACCAAATCATTAATTTACTCTTTAGAATAAAATTATACTTCAAGGTATTCCAGTCATACCGAAATTTCATAATGCATCAAATTAATGATAGAAGTGGAAGAAATCTTATGAATTAAGTGGTCACTGACATTCTAGCATGTTTAAACTTCCTGAATTCAGTTCACCTTCAGTTTGTCTATACTTAATTATACTTCTGTTCATAACACTTATCCAAATCAATCATCAATCATTTATCAGAAAGAGAAAGTAAAGAAAATGGAATGCATATATATTATACTTAAATAAGAGCTTGGACAAACTCACAAGGTAACCCCTAAATGCAGTTTGAATTTTGATGGCTGCTGATTGTTCAATCTCCCTCTTAACAGCCTCAATTCTGGATTCAACAAGTTGAAATTCTTTAGCTTCTTCTTCATTATATTGATGAGCAGTGAAGTCTACTGCCTCTTGTTTTGTTTCTTTTGATGATGATGAAGGTGGGGCTGTTATAGAAGGTAATCTCTTTATCTTCAGCCTTCCAATTCCAAATATCCATTTCCTTCTCTTTTCCTTCTGAGAAAAAAAAAAGGAAAGAAATTTCCACTCTCATGAGTAACAAAATATCAGTTCATCAGAATTATTCAAAAGAAAAAAAGAAGTACCTTTTCTTGTTTGGACTGTGTGTCCCATATAAAGAGCCTCTTCACCACACTAAACCAGCTTTTCTTCTTTGCCATTTACAATCTCACATGGAATATCTGCAATCTCTGTGATCTGAAAATATGCCCATTAGAGAATTCTATCATCAACATGGCTTATAGTCATTTAAGTGATGATTGATGAAGCAGTGCTTCACAGACTCAAGCATTAAAACTTGTCCATGAAAGAAGGAACCGTTTGCAGAGTTTGTCATAGAATTAATTTCTTGTATGCAGAAGTATGGCCAGGTACGTATGTACATTAATATTTTTATATTAAGTAAACTAAAACACCAATGCACACAGGTCAAGGTAGTAGTAGATAGTGGATACTGGATAAGAAGATGATGAAGGTCATGCAGATGTAGAGTAAAAAATCTAAGAATTTGATTACTTACCCATCATCTGAAATCCTGAAAATTCGTTAAAAAAGGACAAGGATCACCGATTCAGGGGGTTCGGTGCTTGGAAACAAGTGCTAGTGATGTCAGAAAACTCAGAAAGAATAGCCTTGAAATCATCAAACATTCTTTGTGAGATCAGATATACCCAGAACTTGAGATAGACTTCATCAGTAAATGCAGAAAGATATGGAGATTTTTTTTCCTAATATTCTTATTTGTGGGTTTCTATCTTTCTTTCTTTATTTCTGATTATGAGGAGGAGCTGAAATTACACACACACTCATAAAAGTTTTGTGGGTGCAAGCAAGCAATCATTCGTATTTGCCAACTTTTTTTTTTATGATTAGTTTACTATATTCAAAATGTGGGCCTTTGAGACTAAGCATTACACAGAAAAAGAAAGAAAGAGGGAAGGAAATAAAGAAAAAGCAGGGCCACATTGTTTTCATTAAGGGAGGCTCTTAATGAATCAAGAGAATTTCCTTTCAGTTGAAATGGGTCCTCTCATTTTTTTTTTTTTTTTGGTTTCTCCATCTCTCATTTTTTTCAACTGTAGCAGGCATGTTCATATGTCTGTTGGGTGTGAAATTACAAAATTATCCTCCTCTTGACTCTGCTTTTATCAGAAATATAAGCAAACATGGCAAGGACCAGCAGCCCATCCTTTATAATGTGAACTTGTTTTTTGATTTGTTCAATGGAATGGAGGGTCAAGATTTATTTTCTCCTTTGCCACTTAAAAATTGTAATTTGGTCAACAATCCAATTGTCTTTGGATAATTATCTCTACATTTATACAATTATATATATACTAAGTTTGTCACATCCTTAAAAAATGAGAATTAAAGTATCAAGAAAACTTATTTTTTTAGTCATTACATTTGTCCCAAAATTGCGATTTAGTCTCAGATTATTAGAAATATACTTTTTGGTCCCTAAATTGTATACAAATATAAACTATTTAGTCCCAACAATTAATGTTCTAGAGATTAAACAGTTAACGTTTGTAAAAAAGTGTATTTCTAATATTCAATGACTAAATAGCAATTTTGGAATAGATTCAGGACTAAAAAATATATCATTTCAAGATTATTACTCAGACTCCTTAGTGTAATAATATTTAAAAATTTGTCTACAAAATATTACATTAGAAATAGTTCCTCCACCAGAGTTATACCAATTATTTCTAAGCACCAACTAATCTTTTTAAAGAGGGTTAATTGCTTAATCATCAAGCAAAATTATCAATCAAAGATTGAGGTCTCAGAGAAATAAATAGCCGCTCAACTCAGAATTATTTGATATTTCTTAGGAAAGTATTTCTAAAGAAGGCTATTCAACTAATTTATAAATCCCAAAAAACCAAAAGAAACCTAAAAAGGGCTGGTGTGACCAAACAGAATTATTAATTGAAAACCTTGCACAACATTGTAAGATCCAAACTTAAATTGCTTCAGCCAGCTAAACGAACTAGAGCTGGCCAAGATTTCACTCTCTGTATGGCCAGCAAGCAATCAATTACCAAGTGTCTGAAAAGAAAAAAAAAAAAGAAAAGAAAAGAAAAAAAGAGAGCTGAGAGAATGGTGGAATTGGCAATTTGGCATGGTATCTTGTGACATTGGCTTTAAAAGGTCAATTTTTCTTATTTGAAAGGTAGACATTTTACGCAATTTCAAAGAGGCATTTTATCAAACAGGTGGAGGGTGTGGTGGGGAAGTGCATAATTGAGCAATGTGCAGGAGACACAATGTGCAGATGGTAGAGAATGTGGGCAAGAAAACAAACAACATTTGGGCTATCACAAGGCCAATACAGCTGTAAACAGGACCCAGCTCTCTGCTCTATTCTCATCTTTTAGACTAACAACAATCCACAAAAAACACTTACATACACACATACATATATACATACTACCAACACACTATTGTAACGTAAATATCACTCTACCATAACATACATACATTACATATACATACATACGGATTGTGACCTTTCATCGCCATCGAGTGTAAAACATCTTATAAGACTTTGAGCTCTCCAATTTCAACCCCAAAGTTTTTAGGGTTATAATTACAAACACATAAAGAAGAGAGTTGGTTTGGTGGCACTCAGATTTTGAATGTAAAGCGACTGTTCAGTGATGGTGAAAAAGATGTTTGTCTGGTGAGAAAAAAAAAAAAGGACTGATGGAGAAAAAACGTGGTTGGCTTGGCTTTTTCACAAATCACGATTCAGAGAGTTGTTTTTCTCACAGTACAAAATTAATTAATGGCGCATACGAATGGGGTTTGAACTTTGAAGCATTTAGAGAGAGAAATTACAATTGAAATTATTTACAAAGAGAGAGACAAGAGAAGAAAATGAAATTGGGTTCCCATTTCACAAGCATTGTTGTAAGTAACAAACTCTAATTACAGAAATACGTACCAATCAATCAATGCTTTGCTTTGGTTTCCATTGGGGTTGCTGATTGCTCAGTCTCCCTCATTTTACTCTTCCTTTTTCTTTTGTTTGTTTCTTTTCTTTTCAATTTCACATGGATATCATTTTTTTCTATTTAATACCATGGGTTAAAGCATTTAATTCCAACAGTTAAAGCATTTAATACCAGTATTAAGCACATGGCATACACGTTACTTTTTTTTTTTTTATTTGTTCTCACTATGGACACATAAGGAACATGACATAAAAATACCAGACAAGTTAAATTTTTAAAATTAGGGAAAATACACTTTGATAGTATGTGGTTAGGACCGAATCCACTTTGGTACTCTGAAAGACAAAATTTGACACTTTGGTATCCTGAGGTTTGCGCTGTTGGCACTTTGGTACCATGTGGTTATTTTTCGTCAAGATTAAACAAAAAGTGTTGATGTGACTCAATCTTAGCCGTCGATTTCTACTACATCTTATCCGTTAGTTTCTATTGTTGCTTAAACAATATTTCACTCTTCAACAAGATTTCTTTTGTACGTTTAGGTCATCTCCATTTGG
Source organism: Chamaecrista fasciculata (assembly GCA_003254925.1). Taxonomy (NCBI): domain Eukaryota; kingdom Viridiplantae; phylum Streptophyta; class Magnoliopsida; order Fabales; family Fabaceae; genus Chamaecrista; species Chamaecrista fasciculata. Next base: position 82,965 of record QANZ01026201.1, on the reverse strand, counting down.
TAAAAAGAATCAAAACACAACAAACTAAAAAAATTGATGAAGTTTTCTATAATTTCATTTCAAGAACTAGAGAGTTATTAAAAAAGAAATTATAGAAAAATTGTTAGAGTTTTGATGAATAAATATCGTCTATTTCTCATAAAACTTCTCTTAACCAAGTCCTTACTTGATCGCATATTGAACTAAATATTAATTATAGTAAATATTAAATTACTTAGTGAAACTAAATATTAATTATTTAATTTGTAAATTAATTAATGAGAATATTCTTCAAATTATTCAAGTTTACTTTCAAAATTTCATTTAAGTAGTTGTATTTGAATATGGGTAGGACTAAATTGCATTTAATTTCCCGATTTAGGATTGATGTGTAATTATCTCCTTTTTTTCTATTTTCCAAAATTACATTTTGACCCCAACAAGTTTTTGTAATTTTTATTTTAGTCCTCTAATATCATGATCTAGGGACTTTTTTTGTAAATTTTGAAACTATTTGGGGGTATTCTGCAATTTTTGCAAAAATTTTGTAAAGTGTATCTTCTCACCATCGAACCACACAATTTTAGGACTAAACTGCATTTTATTTTCTAGATTTAGGACTAATCTGTAATTTTATTCTTTTTCCAATATTTTCATAATTACATTTTGACCCTAAAATTTTGTTATAATTTTCATTTTAGTCCTAAAATATTATAATCTAGGGACTTTTTGAAAATTTTGAAACTATTTGGGGGCATTTTGTAATTTTTGCAAAAGTGCTAACAATTTTCCGTTAAATCTTGACGAAAAATAACCACAGGGTACCAAAGTGCTAACGGCACAAACCTCAGGGGTAGCAAAGTGTCAAATTTTGTCTTTCAGGGTACCAAAGTGAATTTGGTCCTAACCACAGGGTACCAAAATGCATTTTACCCTTAAAATTATGATATCACTAGACATATATTTATATATATAAATAATTAAAATTTTTTAAATTTTTTAAAAAATAAAAAATTAAATATTTTTTTATGATATTTATTATATGTGTTATTATTTTCTATTATTATTTATGATATTTATTATTTTCTATTATTATCATGTTAAAGTAAAAATAAATTGATTGCATATTCTAAAATTTGTAAATATGCGTTATACAGATGTCAGACATAGATACATATCCGGTGACATACCCTCAAAATAAAGTATCCATGCTTTATAGGTTGTCTCAAATTTTCAAGTTTTATTTCCATTATTTTAAATCAAACACTTGATTATGATAGTAAACTCTCAACAAAATTAATTATAGGCCAAAGTGTATTTTTGATCCAAAAACTTTAGCTCATGTCTCAATTTAGTCTCATACCATTTTGTCATGTTGTAGAATTGGTCTCATATCTTTAAGTCAGGTAGGACTAACAACGGAACTTTTTGCAAATATGAGATCAATTCTATAACTTGACACAAAAAAATGAAACCAAAAGTAATACGAGACCAAATTTGCAGCCTGGGCAAACGATCTAAGACCAAAAGTGTAACAAAAAAATTATGAGACTAAATTGAGACCTAGACAAAAATTATGGGACCAAAAATACACTTTGAACTTAATTATATATACATTACTTTAGATGATATGACATTTAAAAAGTTACTCAAAGATAACCTCCAAACATGTAACCTCCAAACATGTGATACCTGCTTCACTGCTGGTACATTAAGCGTAATTTTCACTCATATACATGTACGAGGATATTTTATGTGTAATGAATAATCCAACATTAAATATAAACACTAGATTTCTTCAATATGAAATTATTCATGGTAGATATTTGAATCTTATTATTCAGGATCACCTAATTTAAATTGGTTTTAATCATAATTGAAGCTTTTAATCTTTTCTTATGAAATTATATATGTATTATGTAGAGATTCAACTCAAGAACCTTAAAATACCCTGAGCTTTTCTCACTTTAGCAGATATAAATGTTACTTTAAACTCAAATTGTTGGGTATTTTTACATTTCTTTTAGGATTATGTTAAGTTACATTTAACATTTTTTTTTATTTTAAAATTACACTTACATACATCCTTCAAATTCCAATAAAAATAACTTCATGCACGTAACTAAGTTGTGATTTTGTTTTCAATATACTAAAAAAATTAACACTACTTTTTAAATTCATCTGGTTGATGATGGATAGGGTTGGAGCTTGTAGGAAAAAAAAAAAAAAAAAAG
>QANZ01026201.1:45336-80712 GCA_003254925.1 Chamaecrista fasciculata | reverse complement strand
AAAAAAAAAAAAAAAAAAAGGCAAAAACACTATTCTCCAAACTTTACAATAATTGTCAATTCCGTCCTCGATTTTTTTTACTGTCAATTTCGTCTCCAATGTTTTACATTTTGATCAATTTTATCATTTGCTAATTCTTTAGCTAAATATTAATGACAAAATTTACACGACTAATGATATGTAATGTAAAATTGATGAAAAAATCTCAAATCCTAACTCAGATTGAATGAAAATCATGATGCATTTTGTTGTTAATTTATTGAAAGAAGTTGCTTAAACGATAAAATTAACCAAAATGTAAAATATTGAATACGAAATTAACAGAAAAAAAAAAAACATTGGAACAAAATTGATAGTTAATATAAAATTTGTGGACAAAATTAATACTTTTGTCAAAAAAAATTAAAAAATAAATCGTATTAAGGATTGTACTTATATGACTTTGAAAGACTTTTTAGTCTCTCTTTCTTCTCAGCTCTACTAGGGTTTCAAGCGAGGGAAGGCAACGAAGTGAAGCACAGGGGCTTTTGCTGCTGTGCAGCAGTGGCCGCTTCCCATTTTCATTTTTAGGTATGTTTTCTTTTGTAGTTTTCTTCTTTAGGGAGATTTTCTCCTTCCATTAGGAAAGTTTTTTTCTTCCATTAGGGAAGTTTTCCTCCTTTTGTTACGAAAGGTAGGTCTCTTTCATCTAAAGATATACTTTTTCTAGATCTGGATCTGTAGCTCTTCATTATAGATGATTTTTTTGAAGATGTGTTCTCTCAGAGAGGGAAGGGAGGTGTGTTGCCTCTCCTTCACATCTCCAAAAATTTCATCTTCATCCAAAAAAGAAAAAAATCCATGAAGCTCTAGAAATTATATGTATCTTTGGTTTGGTATAGGAGAACCAGATCTTAATGCTTGTATCTTTCTTAGATGTGTTGCTTAGGATTTTCTTGTTTTCTCCTGTATTATTGGTGTAAATCTGTTCCTACCTTGCTAGATCTTTGCCTTGCTTGGTCTCCTTGTTGTATGGCTTTGTGACAATTTCTCTTATGAATGAAGATTCATCTTCTTTCGGACAAAAAAAAAATGTAGGCCCTAGTAGATTGGTCCCTAGATTAACGAAATAAGCAAATACGTCCCTGAATTTTACAATCGCTATTCAAATTGGTCATTCTGTCAAGTGGACGTTTAAAAAAAAGGTGACGTGGACGTTTAAAAAAAAGGTGACGTGGCCGTTAAGTGAAAAACTGAAACTGAAAAAAAAAATTTGCCACCTGTGTAGGATTTTGCCACATAATCATTATTACTTAAGAAAAAAAAAAGAAATTCGTGTCTTTTTCAAATTGGTCCCTGATTTCAATTTTTATCCCATTATTTTCAATTCCCCCTTTTTTTCATCATCTTCATTCATTTTAGTCCCAAATCCTCAAAAATAAAATTGTAAAGTGTCCCAAAACTCTTCCATTATTCCAATTTAGTCCTTAAAAGTATTAAAAACCCTAAAACCTACACCCTAAACCCCAATCTCTAAACCCTAAAACCCTAAACCCTAAAATCTTAAACCTCAAAAGCCTAAACCCTAAAACCCTAAAAGCATAAACCCTAAACCCTAAAAAAACCTAATTTGATCAATTAGGTCCCTCACCCATTCTTATCCCATTATTCTCAATTCCCCCTAATTGCTCAAATTAGATTTTTTTTAGGGTTTAGGGTTTCGGTTTTGGGGTTTAAGATTTTAGAGTTTAGGGTTTAGAGATTGGGGTTTAGGGTGTAAGTTTTAGGATTTTTAATACTTTTAAGGACTAAATTGGAATGTTCGGAAGAGTTTTGGGACACTTTACAATTTTATTTTTGAGGATTTGGGACTAAAATGAATGAAGATGATGAAAAAGAGGGGGAATTGAAAATAATGGGATAAAAATTGAACTCATGGACCAATTTGAAGAAGACACGAATTTCTTTTTTTTTTCTTAAGTAATAATGATTACATGGCAAAATCCTACACAGGTGGCAATTTTTTTTTTCAATTTTACGACTGCTGACGTGGCACTTGACGTGCCATGTCAGCACTTAACGGCCACATCACCTTTTTTTGAAACATCCACTTGACAGAAGGACCAATTTGAGTAACGATTGTAAAATTCGGGGACGTATTTGCCTATTTCGTTAATCTGGGGACCAATCTGCTAGCGCCTACATTTTCCAGGGACCCGAATGGTAGTTTACTCCTTTTTAGTTTTTTAAAGAACACAAGTTTAGCCTGAGCTGAATTACTTGAGCCCAAAGCATTAAGTAATTCCATGTTTGGGCCTAATATCCGGACCAAGCCATGGTCCTTCTGCTCATGGTTTTGAAACCTAAATAAAACAATGTATTCTGACAAAAAAAAACGTTCTGTTAGGCAAAAAACAAAATAATTAAATAATCAAGCCTATCCCATTTTTTTTATATTTCACTTGGGCCTAGAAAAACCGTGTGGTGTATAAGCCTATCCCATTTTTTTTTATGGAAGTCTCTTCCTCCTTCAAATAAGATATTCAAAATACAGCGATATCTTATATTATATGGCTTCACCCCTTTCTGGTCGTCTGTCCATGTTTAAAACTATAGTCTATAAAATTAAAAATAAAATAAAATTTACTATTTGGTGTCTCTTTCTTTACTAAGTTAACAATTTAATCATTTATTTATTTTACATACATATTTGCGTGCCCGTTAAGGCACGCAAAGCCCCTAGTACTAAATATGTGAAAACAAAAGTAAAATAGAGAGACAGTAGACAGACTTTAAAAAAAGAGAAAGAAAAAGAAGAAGAAGAAATAGAGCTCTATAGCAAAACCCAAGAGTTTATATAGTTTATACTTACTGTTCTTATCTTCTATATCATCCTCACCCTAAAACCTAAAGCCTTATTTTTTGAATAAAGAAAATAAATTGTATTGTTGATATGATGATATCTTCTAGATATTTTGTTTATTTCTTAACAACAATTATTAATTAAGGATATTGTAAAACGTTTAGAATTCTAAGACAACATAAATAGAAATAAATAAGTTTTACTCATAATGATTCAAATCGGCTTGAAAAGTTGTCAGTGAAATTTCTCTACACAAATCAATCACAAGAAGTACAATTTACAAGATTCAGGAATCGGGTTTCTTTCACTTCACAAGTTCTACTTCTCAATCGTAAGAAACACACTTCTTTACCATCATTTTCTTTCCTCCTTTTAGCCCAAATAATTAAATAAATAAAAAAACACTGTTCAATTCAATTTCTCAAATGTGTATATATATATATATATATATATCTGTGAGGTCATCTTCTTCTTCATTTCCCGGGTTCGTATTTCTGAAAACCCTTATTCCCTGAGTTTGGGATTCGAGGTTTAATTATGTGTATATGCAGAAATGGGTAAATGGAGAAATCGAACCTCTCATAGATTCTTTCGTCAACAAAGATCTTCTTGGTCTGCCCCCAGATTCTACGATCTTCATGCTCCTCTCCCTGGTAAATTAATTGTTCTTCCCTCTTTCTCTTTAAAATTTTCAAATTCTGTTTTTTCTCTTATGTTCTGGATAGTGTCTAATCGTGGTAAGGATTTAGGTTAAAAATAGTAGGTTTTGTGAGATACCACATCTGCATCCATCGATTTTCCCATTAACTGGAGAATTTTTGACAGATTAGATAAGATTTCACTATTCCAGGTGCTATTAGATCCATATTTAGTGACTATGAGAGTATGGTTAAAGCAATAACTTGTGATTTGTCTTTTTGTGTATTATAATGATTACATTCTCCAAGCTTCCTGGTTCACACTCTTAGCTATGGGCCATTCTTGATGATTGTTTCACATTTCTGAATCATATGCATCCTTATTCATCAATAGAAGAAGATTATATATACTAGTATAGAATGTATAGTGTTTATTGGATTGCTTTCTAGATACTATTTCTGAAACTTCAATAGTCATTTGATTCAGGTGATTTTTTTTTTCAGTCTTTTGATTCACTAATCATTGGTTTTAAGGCCCTTAACATTGTCTTCAATGCTGAAACATATGTATGTATATAAAAACTGTGTTTCTGGCAAATAAATCTCCAGTATTTACCAGTTTTCTTGGCGTTCTGTTAACATCTTACATGCTTTGAGGAGGTCTCATATTTATATTGCTATTGAGAATTCGTTGTTGTTGCTACCTAAAATCATTGGCCTGGTTTTATAGATTTCTGACAGTAAGAAATTCAATAAAATCTTTCAGAAAATTTCATCTATCTTATTGCTTGTTTTCTCGGCTTTTGATTTTGAACATGTTGCATTGGAGTCCAAAGCTGTTACCTTTCCTTCATCTACATTTTATTTGATCTAAGAAACCTTTTGCAATTATCATGATAATGATTGTGTGTGTCATTGCTATTTTCTACAATTTCCATATTGGTTCTTCTGAGTTGGTTGTTTGTCAACTTTATTAGAGCCTTGGCAGGATGGTATTCCTTTATGGGAGAAGAAATTCTGCACTTTGGTTGGATCAGTCCCATGGCAGAAGATAGTCGATACAAAGGTGTTTATGTACGGCCATCGTGATGTGCTTAATTGGAATGATTCTGCAGCCGAAGAAGCTTTTCAAAAAGCCAAAAAACACTACTGGGCCTTAATCAATGGCGTTCCTTCTGACATTGCTCCACCCGATCCGGATACTTACGTTGATCAAATAGATTGGAACCCCAATATCGATCCTGAATTGATTAAGGAAGTAGATCATGCATACTTTGCACCCCCTGAAGATGCAGAGAGGAGTTCCTTGAAAAGCAAAAGGCCATCACCTTCAGCTTGTGGTGAAAGTCCTTGGGATTGTGATGACGCAGTGCTCAATGGAGATTTAGAGAGTAAAAAACAAAAATGGAGCCAATGGGATAAGAATGTCAATGATTCTGGCAATGGCGAAAACTCTGAAAATCCCTGGGAGTTCAGTGGTTCTCGTGCAAATGGTGGATTAGCTGAGAATGCATGGAAAGGTTGTGGTTGGAACCAAGTAAGCAACGATGACAGCCGGTCAAGAGAACAAGGCAAAGGATCTAATCCTTGGTTGAAGGGTTCCCGGGGCGATGTCATGCCAAAAGATAGAGGATGGGGTAATGCTAGTGATAATTTTTGGAACAAGCAGCAGTCAAATAATGAGTGTCATATAGACAGAGTGTGGAAAAACTGTGGGGAAAATGAGTGGAAACAGAAGCAGTGGGAAAACCCAAACTTTCCGAGCAATTCGCAAGTAGGGAAAAATTACGGAGGTTGGAGTTCCCAGAAGAGAGAAGGCTCTTTTGGATACACTTCTTCAGGTTATAAAGGCTCTCAATTTCAAAGGGATGATCGTCAAAGAGGTCATTACTGGAGGAGGGGAAATACTTAGGGGAGGATCAGTTTGGTTCTTGAATAGTCACTGTAAGTTAAGCCTGTATTTTTTTGTGGGCTCTGTATTTACTTACTGTTCATTAGGGTCTACCTGAGTAATGGAGCTGTTCTTTTGAACTTTTGGTAAAAGCTGTTTCCATCTTCTCTGTAATCCCAGAAGGGAAAACACACTCACAAATCCAGAAATATGAGATTGCACTGGAGTGGAGTGTGCTCATACTTATTTTTTTTAACAAGAGTGTGCTCATACTTAAAAGGTCTCTTTCATGGAAATATTGAGTAAACTATCAATTAAGTCTTTGAATTATACGCGTGTGGTTATTTTAGTCTTTAAATTTTTAGGTCAAAGTATAAATTTAGTACTTTATCTTTTGGTTAAATTGCAAATCAAGCCCTTATGTTTTTTTATTTATAGATTTAGTCTCATATCTTTGCAAAATATTTCATTATGAGACTCATTCTGAATTTTGTTCATCTCCTTGTTAAGTATGACTTTTAGTTGGGTTTTTGTTTTAAAATATGTTTTCCTTGGAATAGCCTCTTCAAAGTTCAAACTCTCTCATTGTTGCTGACTCTTCTTTGGTCTTGCTCAAGTGGATTAAACTTAACATTAATGGTACTTGTGATAATTTCTTAAATACAATTGATCAGGTGGAATTTTGAGAGATCATCTTGGCAATTGGATTCATGGTTTTAATAAATTCATTGGTTGTGGTAGCAGCTTACTAGTTGAAGCTTGGGGAGTGTGTTATTTTGGTTAATTTGTTATCTAAAGACAGCTACTTGAGCAACTCACATCACATCATTTGTCTCCTATTATCTCGTTTTACAAGTTTCAAATTATCTCATGTTTTTCGGGAGGATAACAAATGTGTAGAATTTCTGACCAGCAAGATTCTGAATCTTAAAGGATAAGACTCCTCTTATCTTGATATGTTTTTGGTCGTGTTGATGTTTGGTAAACTTGATATGTTTTGATTGAAGATAAGATAGATAATTTGTTGTTTGCTACCCTTTGTATTGAACTCTATTTTTATTTGACAAAAGTAATAGTATTTCTAAAGTATGCAGTTATTTTTATTTGTATCGTCAAATTTTTTTTTTGTCAATTATACCCTCAAAGTATGAGGTCGGTTTCAGTTATACTTTTAAATTTCTTTTGAGTCAATTATACTCTTCATTTTTTCTTTTTTCTGTTAATTGCACCCCAGATTGAGGGTATTTGAGGGAACAATTGACTCAAATATGAATTATTGGGAGTATAATTGACTAAAAAAATTAGGGGGTATAATTGAAATTGACCTCATATTTTAGATGTACAATTGAAAATAACCGCATACTTTAAGGTACCAAGAGTACTCTGCCTTTCTATTTATACAAATTCTCATTATATAAAAAAAAAAGATAATTAGTGAGATCAGAAATCATTTAAATTTCCAATTTTCAAACTCATGAGTTAAAAAGTTAAAAGATTTGAGATAGTTTGAACATTATATTATGGACCAAAAAATATATAAAATTTTAACAGATTTGAGATGGTTTTAACTTTATCAATTTTGGCAAAAGACCTCTCGGTGCCCTTAACGTTTGGGGTTAGTTTCAGTTATGTCCCTAATGTTTGTTTTGTGTCGTTATGTCCCCAACGTTTCACATTAGTATCAATTATAACCTAACTTCAATTTTTATTGGATCAAAGTCCTATTTTGGTCACTCAAATTTGTTCAAAGTTCCGTTTTGGTCCCTCAGCTCAAAGAATCATCATCTTCACTACTACCACTACCACTACCACCACCACCATCCCACTGCTCACCCGCCGGAAAAACTCCATTTTCGCACCATCCTAAGCTCCGTTTTGTTCATCTCTTTCACGGGTTTTGATTACAGGACACCATACAATCGATTTCATGTATTAATTTCTAAAATTGAACTAAAAAAATTGAGCTTGTTCATCTCAGAAAATTGAGCTTTTTCTTCAAACTTTGTTTGGGGAAAATGATCCTTAGGTTTCAGAAATAAAACCTCAATAACTAATTTCAAGAAACATACACGATTGAGCCAAAAAACTTCATCTCAGAATGGCGGTAAAAAAAGGGGTCATGTGTGTTTTTTAGTTCAATCTTAGAAATTAATACATGAAATCGATTGTATGGTGTTCTGTAATCAAAAGCCATGAAAGAGATGAACAAAACGGAGCTCAGGTGCGAAAATGGAGTTTTTCTGACGGGTGAACAGTGCTTCCGATGGTGGTGGTGGTGGTGAAGATGGTGATTCTTTGAGCTGAGGGACCAAAATGAAATTTTGAGCAAATTTGAAGGAACAAAATAGGACTTTGGCCCAAAAATTTGAGGTTAGGGTATAATTGACAACAATGTGAAATGTTGGGGGCATAATTGACACAAAACAACGTTAGAGCATAACTGAAACTGATCCCAAACTTACGGCACCAAAAAGTCTTTTGCCATCAAAATTTTATAATTTTCTTAACTTCTATAATATTTAAAGTTTAAATTTTGAATTCATAAATTGTAATTTTAAATCGTAATCTATTAGATAAAATCTTAAAAATTTAACTCATAAATTTTTGTTGACTACTTTAAAAATCTTAATCCTATTCTGGATATAATAAATTAATCTTTCTTTTTTCTATAACATTTTTTTTTTCTGAATTGAAAAATAGGAAAGAATTAAAATTCAATGCTAACTATAAATAAAAGAGACTAAATTTTATATATAAAATAACTTGTATAATACCGACAAGTGTTTGATGTAGCGGCTAGGCGAGCTACATCCTAGAGAGAGGACCTAAGTTCGATATTAGAGTCGACATTGTTGGGAGGGCTCTGGCTATTTCGTATAATTTAGAGAATCACTAAAATATTTATCATTTAAATTAAACTTAATGAATAATAATATCATAACATCTAAACAATAGAAATTGATTTACTATTATTTTCTTGATAAATTAAATTATCTAACCACTTTAATCTAGTTCTCTTCAATATCTAAAAAGTAAACAAATCCCCAATATATATATCTTTATTGGATAAAAAATCATGGAAACATTTGGTATTTTGAATTTTTGATACATTTCAAGAAGATTAGTTTTTATTTTTTTAGATTGAGATTTGAGAGATACTCTTTTGTATTTAAAATAAATAAGTAATTTTTTTTTTAAAAAAATCCTAGATAGATAATAAATAGATAAAAGGCCAAGTATTATTTTGGCCCTTCATGTTTGCTCAAAGTTCCTATTTGGTCCCTCAAGTTTTTTTTTTTCCGTTTTGGTCCCTAAAGTTTTTTTTGTTCTGTTTTGGTCCCTTATATTTCTGAAAATTTTCACCGTTAGTGTCTGACTCTTTTCCATCAATTTTTTATGTTAAAAACAAGGAAAAAAACTAACTTTTATCTCCCAACAATTTTGTTCTCTTACAAAAGGAAATGACCTTAATGAAAAAGAACAAAATTTTTAGGAGATGAAAGTTAATTTTTTTTCTTTTTTTTTTAACAGAAAAAGTAAATAGAAAAGAGTCAGGGACTAACAGTGAAACTTTTTGGAAACTTGAGGGACTAAAACAGAACTTTAAGCAAATATGAGGGACCAAAATGGAACGAAAAAAACTTGAGAGACCAAAACAGAACCTTTTGCAAACACGATGGAACAAAACGGAACAAAAAAAACTTTCGGGACCAAAACAGAACTTTGAGAAAACATTTGGGACCAAAATATAACTTTGGGCTAAAAAAAACTCATATTTTATACTACTCATCCCCTCCCTTATAAGGATCTTTTGTGATACTGATAACCCTAAAAATCGATTCAAACCTCATCAATCAATCATCATTCTTCTTCATCACCATCATCTCCTTCTAATTCTATTCTGTAGATGCTACGTTCTGTTACCGATTCCCAAAAGGAGAGGGTTCTTCTATTAAATGCTCTCTCTCTTCATCCCTTGCTCCGTTTTTTCCCCTTTCATGTCTTCTTCAGTTTCCGCCTTTCTCTCTTGTGCTCCTTCAGGGTCCCCAAAAACCCTTCCTCTTGATTTCGATTCCTACTTTATACCCTTTCCTTCTCTTGCTCCATACACATATTTTCCTAAATTAACATCTTATTCAACGCTTCTGGGTTCGCAGATTCTCCCTCGTCAACAATATGAGTGATTCTAAGGTGAGTTTGACATCCTCTCTTGTTATTTGCATATGGGTTTATGTATCTTCTTGGTCTTGTGTGCCTTTGGTAGAGAGGGTAGATATTTATATTGAGAGTTTTGCGGGGTTTTATTGTGGAAACTATTGGAATTATGTCTGTTAAGTATTACATAGCAGATAACTGCTTAAGGGTGTTTTGTGACAACAATGTTGTTTGTTTGTTTTTTTTTTTTTTTTTGAAAAGCATAAGAGAGATAATGTAAACAATGTTGAACAAGTACAACTGATCCTATATCCTATATGGGAAATATTCACGTGATGAAAATCATCACCTATCTTGGTGCTCTCAACACAGAGTTTACCATTATACTCCATGTATATCAGAAAAGTAGTTTTCTTCATGAATGTAGATGATAGAAACTTCTCTATATATTTGATAGTTGAGCAAATACTTTTCGGCAAAGATACTCCATGTTGTTTGCTATGTGCGGTGAAAAGCTCTGATTTTGCTAACAATGTTTGTTTGTAGTTTTTGTTTCAATTGTTCAATGTTCCTTTATTCCAATGTTTATTTTTAATCTTCTTCATTACTCTTTGGTATGCTTTATTATGTCCGTTATTGTTTTGATTAAGGCAGTTACAATTCATTGTTGGATTATATCTTTAGTAGCCGACACTAAGGAAGTTCAAGATGGGGAAAATTATAGTGCTGTTTGATTCTGTTTTCTTTTTTTTTTGTTACTGTAAACAGTTCTTGAACACATTATTATTGAATATGGATTTTTAAAGAAGAATAGGCAATCTCTTTCAATAATTTACCCAGGAGTTATGTTTGGAAATATTATAGTTATATTATTACAAAATGAAATGTATTTGATTGTTTTAATTTGTTTGGAATTATAAATGTCTGCATTTACCTTCTTTTTTTTGGCTTTGAGGGCAAGCTCTCTCCATCAATATATTCTTTTTTTCATACAAAAAAGCTGATTTGAAAATTTATCTAAAAGAATATCATAAATAATAATGATTCACCTCAATTGTTTTGTGAGTAAATAGTTGTGCCACCATTTTTTTTTTCTGGGTTGGATTTCCATGCTGTTTAATCTGTTTAAGTATTTACTGATTAGAGTATTCTACTTTGTGTTTGACTTCATCCAAGAAGATTATTAATTTGTTCTATGCTCATATGTTTAACTTGAAGTGTATTTGTGTTTGCATGTGTGTATATATTTCTAAATTATTACTGTTGGATTATTTGTATTTATTTACTTTTTGGGGATTTGTCCAACTCATGCGTAGAAGGTGCTACTATTTGGATCATTTACTGAAGGCGAAACCAGATCATTGCTGCAAAAGCAGCCTTTTGAGAAAAATGAAAAGCCTGTCGAGAAGAAAAAGCTGCAATTTGGTTCTCTGGATTGTGTAACTGGAGGTACTGGTGCTTTGAGTAGCCGGTTAAATTCGCGAAAAGCACCAAATTGTGTTCCTCCCTCTGATTCTTATAAATGCAATGGAGTGACTATTGCTAACAAAGTCAGTGATATTTTGCCTGATGTATCAGGAACAATAAATAAGAATGGCAACATCGCTAATCATTCCATTGGTTCCTCAAATATCATTGGTGCATCAAGCAGCCAGCTCAATTCACCAAAAGCACCATATAGTGTTCATCCCTCTGATTCGTATAAATGCAATGGAGTGAAGGTTGCTAACAAAGTCAATGGCATTTTGCATGATGTATCAGGAACAAAAAATAAGAATGAGAACATTGCCAACCATTCCTCTGTTCCCTCAAATACTATTCATGTAAAAGAAGTAAAGATAGATAGAGTGTCTTCTGCTACATTATGTGATGATGGCTCGAATCAATTTAGAAAGTTGAGTCTGAATGCTTATGAGAATGGAAGTCTGAAGAATGCATACACAAATGGAAGTGTCAATGGTTCTTCATCCAAATTTTCTGATCACGACTCCCAAAACCAACCTAATGGGCATGTTGAGCAGGTTAAGGCCCTGCTGCCAAGAGGCCTTATTAACTCTGGGAATTTATGCTTTCTGAATGCTACAATGCAGGCTCTCTTGTCTTGCTCTCCTTTTGTTCACCTTCTGCAAGAATTAAGAACTCGCAATATTCCCAAGGTTAGTGTTTCTGCTTACTACTTCTGCATTTTGAGGATATAGTATGAGTTGAAGGGAAGAAATGAAGATGCAACATATGCTATTTTGTGTTTGATTTCGTCCAAAATGATTATTAATTTATCACAAAGATATTACTATCACTTAGCTTGATTAGGCTTATTGTCTTCTGATAATAAAGTAGTAGTATTTATTGAACTGAGATTATTGCGACATTGCTTAATGCTTATTAGACTGTTCTCTTTGGTTTGTTAGGTTGGCTTTTCCACTTTGACTGCATTCACTCAGTTCATAACACAATTTGACATGCCAAGTGACACAAATATGAAGAAGGATGGGGGTACTCTTGAGACTGGAAGTCCATTTCGTCCTGTCATGTTCGAAAATGTTCTGAAAAACTTTACACCAGATGTGCCAAATAGTGTGTCAGGAAGACCAAGGTTGGTGGAAGTTTAATTTTTGTGTTCTTATTTTCTTTTAGTATTTGTATTGTTAAATGTAAATTAATCAGTGGTTAGTGTGTCAAAATGGATGGGAATGATTGAAATAAATTATGTCATTTTTCAGGCAGGAGGATGCTCAAGAATTTCTGAGCTTTGTAATGGATCAAATGCATGACGAATTATTGAAGCTTGAAGGACAATCTTCAAGTGTTTATGGGAGCAAATCTTCTCTAGTCTCCTCTGTGGAAGATGATGAATGGGAAACTGTGGGACCGAAGAACAAATCTGCAGTAACAAGAACTCAAAGCTTTCTTCCTTCGGAATTAAGTGATATATTTGGAGGACAATTGAGGAGCTTGGTGAGGGCAAAAGGTAGGAAACAATGACTCAATGAGAGGAAATGTGTTCTTTTTTTTGGTTATATATGATTAGTGAAGGCTCTTTTTACTTGTTATAACTCTTTCTAAAACCGATACTCTTTCTGAATGTTTTATATTGGATTGATATGAAACATCAGTTGTGGACTTGGAGTTTACAATATGAAGAAAAATTATCTCTTAAATTGTTGATTTGAATAAGTTCAAAGGAGTATTAAGTAGGACTTTATTTCATCATGTTGTTCTTCTGTTTAATATTACTCTTTTTTCTTGCAAATTGTCCTGTTTTGCGGATATCAAAACCTTGGAGGGAAATAACGAACAAAAAAAAAAGAAGATAAATATATTACTTATGGTTGTTAGCACAATTCTTATATTTTTTTTTCTTCAGGAAATAGAAGCGCCACCGTTCAACCATATCTCTTGCTCCACCTTGACATTTATCCTGATACTGTCCACACGATTGATGATGCGCTTCATGTATTTTCTGCACCAGAGACTCTCGAAGGATACAAGACATCAATGAATGGAAAGGTATTTTCAATCTTGGTTTGTCAAATGAAATATTATTTGATTTTTAAAGTTCAACATTCGACTTACTTGTAAATATTATGTGTTTCAGTGTTGTTGGTATTTTGAACTTTGGTATCAATATAATACTCTTTGGTTTGAATCACTTAGGGATCTTTTCTAATAATGTCCTTTTCAAATCTGACTAATTCTATTTTTATAATTTTAAATCTTTTTCAGCCTGGTGTTGTGACGGCAAGAAAATCTGTACAAATACAGACACTTCCAAAGATAATGATATTGCACCTTATGCGCTTCAGTTATGGAAGCCAGGGAAGCACAAAGTTGCACAAGCCTGTGCACTTCCCTCTTGAATTGGTGTTGGGTCGTGATTTACTTGTATCACCATCTATTGAGGTGATTTGTCTTGTTCTCTTTATTCCACTCATTTCATTTTAGTCCCTAAATTTGTTATAAAATTATGATATGATTTAGTTCTTAGATATTAGAGATATATTTTTGGTCCCTTGTCTTTTTTTACGAACATCAACTACTTAGTTCTCACATAACATTTTCACAAGTGAACCTTGATAAATTTAAAATTATGTCAACTTTGTATGCTTCTTTTCTGTAGGGTCGAAAATATGAACTAGTTGCTACAATCACCCACCATGGAAGAGAGCCTTCAAAGGGGCATTACACTGCTGATAGTCGGTATTCGAATGGTCAGTGGTTAAGGTTTGATGATGCTTCTGTCACTGCCATTGGAACAAATAAGGTGTTGCATGATGAGGCATATGTTCTTTTCTACAAACAGATATGATATCAAGTCATATACATACTATACTGTCATCAATTTTTGGCTGCAAGAAACTTCTTCAATCTGATTGTATTATTCTACTGTGAAGATGTGAGTGCCATTATTTTTTGTTTATAACCAGCCAGTTGTGCTTGGAAATATATCCTTGGAAGTTAAAATCTTCATGAAGTTGTATTTTGTTGGCATTTAGATCAATTCATAAACTTGAGCAAATTTGCAACTTCAGGGGATTCATTGATTCAAATAGATTGTTTTCATCATCTCTGAATTGTTGTAAAGATTCTTCTGTTCTGATGTTTTTCTCTTTCTGCTTGTAAGCTGTGATTAGATTAATTATTGTAAAATTCTTTCCCTTGTAATGTTGAAGTGAAGAAGTTTTGTAATGTTGAAGTGAAGTTTTGTAGTAAAATGCATTAGATAGTTTTTACTTGTGTTATGAATAAAGTGTTATATGGTGTAATTTTATGCATTAGATTGATTATACCGTTAAAAATAATGACAATTAATTACATCTTAAACAAATCGATAAAGTAATATGGAGAAAATTTATTATTTACTCCTACAATATAATATTAATAAGTTTATACAATTATTTTAAATTACAAAATTAATCATTAAATTATTATTAAATAAATTTTTTTTCTCGTACTTGGATTATAAATAATGAAAATAAATTCATAGAATTTTAGAATTCAAATTTTGAAATTTATGACTGCATATTGTCAAATTCTTTTGATTTAATGTTGTTAATTATATTTTGAATAATTTTATATTATATATTTTTGAATGACTATGAGAAAGACCCTCTCAGACATATATCATAGTATAAACATATATATATTAAAAAGGTAAAAGTACTAATTTTGTCTTCAAATTTTACATCAACTATCAATTTCGTCCCCAATCTTTCACATTTTTGTTAATTTGATCCTTTGACTAACTCCATCTTGTTTCACCTTGCATTCACTCAGTTCATAACACAATTTGAAAACGTTCTAAATTTAGTGTATTCAAATTGTGCTAAATAAGAGTTCAAAAAAAAAAAAATAATTGTGCTAAATAAGTCCATTTTGTCCTATCATGTTCGAAAACGTTTTGAAAAAATTTACACCAGATGTGCCAAATAGTGTGTCAGGAAGACCAAGGTTGGTGGAAGTTTAATTTTTGTGCTCTTATTTTCTTTTACTATTTGTATTGTTAAATGTAATTTAATCAGTGGTTACTGTGTCAAAATGGATGGGAATGATTGAAATAAATTATGTCATTTTTCAGGCAGGAGGATGCACAAGAATTTCTGAGCTTTGTAATGGATCAAATGCATGACGAATTATTGAAGCTTGAAGGACAATCTTCAAGCGTTTATGGGAGCAAATCTTCTCTAGTTTCCTCTGTAGAAGACGATGAATGGGAAACTGTGGGACCGAAGCACAAATCTGCAATAACAAGGACTCAAAGCTTTGTTCCTTCGGAATTAAGTGATATGTTTGGAGGACAGTTGAGGAGCTTGGTGAGGGCAAAAGGTAGGAAACAATGACTCAATGAGAGGAAATGTGTTTTTTATTTTGGTTATATATGATTCGTGAAGACTTTTTACTTGTTATAACTCTTTCTAAAATTAAACCAATAAAACAAAAATATGAAGTTTCCTTTTGATTAGATTTGCATTCTCCATACTCCATAGGCAAAAATATTTGCAATGGTTAAGAAAAATAAAATCAACAAGATCACCAACACTATACTCTCACGATAAACCAAAAGTTTAAAATAAAAATAAAAATATATAGCCAATATCAAGACACCTTCTTCTCTTTTAGTGTACTGAGATCAAGGTATATAATACACTCATCACAACAACACAAAACAATGATAATTTTTGTGCAATTTGAACACTGATCTTTTAGTGTGTGTGATACTACATTGAAAAATGCAAATTCTGTAAATAAAAGGATCTTGTGCTTCTTTATGATTCAGAATTTTCCTCCATTATTTCTTCTTCTTCCTTAGTGCACCTTGGAACCCACCAAATTCTCAAGCTTTTGTCAAGGCTTCCACTATACACCAAAAATCCACCACCATTCCTATTACTATATGATGCCTCCAAGCATTTCACAGGCCCTTCATGCCCATTGATTAACCCTATTTTACAAAGCTTCCCACCATATCCTTCTCTCTTCCAAATACCAATACTCTTATCTGATGATCCACTGAACAAAGTCTCCCCTATTAAACACATACACAACACAGCCATTCCATGTGCTTTTGTTTCACAAACAAGTTTCCATCTTTCCAACCCATTATTTTTTAAACCGGACTTGACATTGAACCCCTTGTTCTGGTCTTGGTCTAATTGCTGAGTCATTGGTTCAACCGTCAAGTCTGTCTTACTTATGAAATTTTGTTCCGAACATTCGATTCTTTCCCACCCCATCAAAACCCCATCAGATCCTCCTCCATATACCCATTTTCCCTCCTCAGAAACAACCACAGAATTAAAGGACACATCTTTATGACCCTCCAAAACCCCTTTTAAACAATGTGAGATCTTCTTCATTTTCCCTTCTTTTCTTCCCCAAGCTTTGATTTTTCCATCGGCAGAAGCAGAATACACAACCCCTTTACAAGCTACCAACCCATTAATGGCATCTTCATGAGCTTTAATGGATTCCAAGCACTTCAAATTTGATACCCTCCACACCTTAAGGGTCTTATCCCATGACCCAGAATAGATCAACCCATTAAAAACCGTCAAGCAAGAGATGCTATCCGAATGCTGAATCCACAATCGCTTGTGGTGCCTTCTTGTTTGAACATAGTTGCTCTGTTTCATGAACTTCCCCAAATAATCCAAAGTTGTCGGAAGAGTTTCCACAAGCTTGAACACACTCTCTGAGCTTCTAGAAACCTTCCAAACCCTAATCTTACCATCTTGATGAGCCGTGAAGACCTTATTTCCGACGGTTACAACAGATTTAACCGACCCAACACCTTGTCCGAATTTTGTGAAAAGATTGAAATGTGGGTGTTGCCATACGATGATGTCTCTGCCATGAGAGGCACTTAGGATGAACTCGCCACTCAAGGCTAAGCAAGAAACAGAGCCCATGTGGCCAGAGAGAATCGCCAATGGTTGAAAAGATGAAAACTTGGGAGTAATGGGTTGATGAAATTTCAAGTCTTGGATCGAAAATCGGTGGGATGAAATAGGAGTGTGTTCATCGGTGTCACTTATGGTACTGTGGTTGCTACTAATGCTAGAGCTTGAGCTTGAGCTTGAGCTTGAGCTTGATGATGATGATGATGATGATTCAGCAGAGAGTAAGGGAGGAGAAAGTTTGGATTTTGAAAGATGGGTATTCATGGGATTCGTCGAAGTATGAACAAGAAGAGGTTTTGGAAGGAAATAGGAACATAAAGCAGAGAACCACAGAGATTATATATGGTTTTGGAAGGAAATAGAACTTAAAGTTTCAGAATGCAATGGAGGAGAAAGTTTGGATCTTTTTGGAAGAAGGAAACAAAATGGCTTGAAGGAGGGATAAGGGATTGCTTGATGTAAAAGAAAATGGTATAGTAGAATGTTGAAGAAGAGGAGGTATTAAATATAACGGTTATGTATGTGTAAAAACACATAAATAATATGAAAAAGCCATACACATTATTGTCTCGTTCTTTTTCTGTTAAACAGAATAAAATAAACTTTTTACCATGAAAATATTAGTATGTTGTAGATTTTAAAAGTTCATAAATTCTTACCATTCCTGCCACTTGATCATAAAAGGAATGTGTATTTTTTTTTATAGAGTTAGAGAAAAAAAGAAAAAAGAAGAAAGAAGAAAATGAGTTCTACAAAAAAAAAAAAGTATAAAATTCACATTTCTTTTCAATTCTTATTTCCTCTTGTTTTTTTCTCCCTCTAATTTCATAAAAAATGTAGATAATGAAAATATAGAGGTTTCCACCAAAAAAAAATATAGAGGATCCAATTTTTTTTTTGTGTGTGATTTACAAATTTAGTCCATTTAAGATTTCCATATATATAATCATCATTAAGAAAATAAAATTACAAGAGAAAATTATTATCAATTAAAAAAACAGTTGATTAACCTGTAAGAATATGTATAAACAAGTTTTCAAAGAAAAGAATATGTATAAACAAAAAGAAAATGGTCAACAACAAAATAAAACAGACACAGTTTAGATCTAAAAGATACTTCCTAATCCCAATAAATCTTTTTAATCAGATACTATATGATGCAAATTAAATAAAAATGATATATAAAGTATGATATGTACAGTGGATTTGGACCTTCATTCATTGAAAACTTTAATTAGATCTGATTATCACAAATCTCTGTTTCTGCTCGGTGGCACGACATGATTGGTTAAATCCAAATCAATACATTTTTTATTTTGTGAAAAGTTTATTGATGGCCACCTGGCTGGAGAATGAAAATATTAAACTACAGAAATGAAGAATACAAACAAGATTGGAGGAATGTGAGATATTTTAATGTGGTTTGGTATAGAGCAACAGTTTCTGTTGTTAGCTCACATGAATAGCATTAATATAGCAAACTTAAAATATTTCCATTTACTTGTAAGATAAGGTAAAAATAGATGGGAGAAAGATAAAATAATAACAGGACAAAAAAAAAAAGATAAAATAATAAAAACTACAAACTTAACTTTATTTATTTATTGATATATATTGGGGAAATTGATTTAGGGGTACTATGTTTTTAAAAAATATTTAAAGCTTCTTCTAGTTGTTAAATGTTTACCATTTTACATTTTCATACTTATTAGGGTTATAACAAGTTTTTCCATAAAAAAAGAATATAGACAAAAGTACTAATTTCGTCCTCAAACTTTACAGCAAGCTGTCAATTTCGTCTCCAATGTTTTACATTTTGGTCAATTTATCTTTTGCTCTTACTTTAGCCAAATATTAATGATAGAATTTATGTGACTATTGATATGTAATGTAAAATTGATAAAAAAATAAGCTCAAATCTTAACTCAGATTGAAAAACAAGACATAGTATGCCGTTATTTTATTGAAATAAAAAGTTAGTCAAAAGATAAAATTGACCAAAATATAAAATATTGAGTATGAAATTGACAGTAAAAAAAGATTAAGGACGAAATTAACAGTTGGTATAAATTTTAGGGACGAAATTTGTGTTTTTGCCAAAAATATAAATAGTTCATGATGTCCTGGGTTTGGACTAGACTGTATGTATGAAAAAATTTTATTAGTAGAGACAAAACTCACTTTAGTAAATTTTATGTTTTAGGAATGATTAGTTTCTAATTATCAATTGAAGAATATTGCATAATGCTTATGAAAAAAGCATATAAGTATTTGATTTTTATGTCAAGTGAAACATCAATTCATATGTGAACATATAATAACTTGTTATATTATTAATAAAATTCTTTAAAAGTTGATGATGTTATCTTGGTTTTTTTAAGTCATCTCATTACTAATTAACAACTACTCCAAAATCAAGAGAAAACTAGAAAAACCCTTAAAATTCCTCATAGATTGATTAAAGTAAAGTGTAAGTACTATGAAATAAATAAAAGATTAATTAAATTAATAGTGTCACAATAGATCAATGCATTTAGACATTTTTTGTTGATACACATGAAATCTCTGCTTCTGCCATATGGCAATGCATTTAGTGGCTTAACTTTGTGAAACAGTTTATTGGTCATTTGGTTGGAGTAGAAATTATATAAAAGTACAATAAACTATACTAGCTTATATAGATGCAAAAGCAAGAAGGTTAAGTTAAGGAAAGTGTATAATGAATAATATGTATTTTTTTTTTTTTTGGCTTGACTAATTTTTTTCTTAGTTTAATTGATTTATTGGTCCTTATAATTTACTTTACTTTCAATTAAATTCCTGTAATTTCAATTTTTGTAATTGAATCTCTATACTTTCATTTTATTTATAATTAAAGCCTTATCATTAAATAACAACAATTAATTATAAACATAGAAAATAAAAACAATTATTAGGGACTCGATTTAGAATAAAATAAAAAATAAATAAGGACTCAATTACAAAAATTAAAAGTACATGGAGTTAAGTAAAAAATTAATGAGAATTATAGGGACCAATATATTAATTAAAAAATTTTATTTACAGTTAATTAATGTGATTTGGTAGAGAGTAATAGTTTAGGTGATTGTTAGCTCACATGAATCACATCAACACAACAAACTTGGGTTGTTTTCTTATTCATAAAAACAAATGTGAATTCCATGGGAAAGAGAGACACATATATACCTTTTTAGTATTTTATTATATTGTCTCAAATAAAATTGGACCACGATCTTCTTTTTCTTAAATTAATTTATTGAAAGTGGTATGCTGTAAGCATTTCCTTTCTTTCCTTAATTAAAAGCAGATGGCACCAATGACATGTCAGTTTAACAATGCTTTTTAATATTAAACATTATAAGAGGTGGAGATCAATGTTCAGTAAATGAAAAGTCATGCATATTAAAATAGTTGCACACTTTAAATTTGACTAATTCTATTTCAATTTTTAATATTAAAAAGTTAATTCTTTTTTTCTTTTCCTTTTCCTTTTTTTCCCTCAGATGAGAGAATTATGTGTTCATGCAATTCAATGTACATAAAACTGTCACTGCTTCAATGAAAAACACTGCTATGGATTTTCAAGCCAAATTTATGAAAGAAGAAATTTTCTTTATTTTTCTCTATCATGGTAAATTGGTAATAGTATTCGAGGCATCATCATGTCTAAAATGTGGACACTTCTTATAATAAAATAATTTGAATTTGAATTCATTATTTTTTGAGAGGAAAAAAAAACTATTTTTTTTATTCATGTTCTTGTATTGCCAAATGTGTGTTTGTCCTTTCTTTTCTATATTACACTTATTATAATGAATATAGTAATATACACCAGACAAAATCAAGTTGAAATCATTATTACAAATAGAAATTAAGGGCTTACATTTTTGTGTTCTTTGTGACTAAAATGTACCAAATGAAAACACAACAAATATTTTATTCCCATATAAATTTTATTGATACAATGATCAATATAGAAGACAGATAGCCATAAAAGCTTGTACAACTATTCTCTATTTTTTTTTCCTGTATTTCTAATTCTAATCTTAATGTTGTATATACTTATATCACTTTGTAATACGGAAACTATCCTCAGTTTGTTTTGTACCTGCGTTCACAAACTGCAATACAAAAGAAAAGAGCCATTAAACATCCATTTCAAGTATATATATATACTAGGGGCTTTGCATGCCTTAACGGGCACGCAAATATGTATGTAAATTAAATAAGAGACTAAATTGTTAACATAGTAAAAAAAGAGAGATCAAATAATAAATTTTCTCTTATTTTTAATTCATAGACTATAGTTTTAAACATGAACGACCAGAAAGGGGTGGAGCCATATAATATAAGATATTATATATATAACAACAGATGAAAAGAAAAATAAATTATTTTAATTTTTAATACTTTTTTTTATCAAGTTTGGAATATAATATAAACATGTAAATACTAAATACTAACCTCTAAGCTTAACTCATTCGGTGTTGAATGTGCTCTTAAATAACCAAACTCTGAAATCCTTTTCAGGCTCCAACTCTCCACCTGTTCATGCATCCATGTGAACTCACAATTCTTTTTTGTTGTAAAAAAAAACTTGAAAGGCCCATTGGGCCTGAGAGGTCATAAGGCATCAGCCCACTTTAGGAAACGAAAGAATAAATATACAATTTGATCTCTGAAAAATATACGAGTTGACAACTCAGTGTATAAAAGTTTAATTTACACACTTTAATCTTTTAGCATTTTCTCAAAAAAGAAAGAGAGAAGTACTTACATTGTTGGAAAAGTCGTCTAACGCGAAGCCGGCCATACCGATGACAGCATGCACCGGAGCACTGTAGTTTTTGTTGTCATATGTATCAACTCCATTTGCATCTTTTTTAGGCATTGCTTTACAATCATTTTGATATACAGAACAAGTTCTCTCATAATTATGCACATGGCCAAACAGAACCAGATCAACCTGTTTGATACATATTCACCATCTTTATTATCATTGAAAACTATTCTGAAATTAAAAAGGATTATTAAATATTAACAAAAAAAAAGGATCTTGATTAGCAGAATCTTACCTTATTCTGCAATAACAGTGGTTCTACAGCTTTAGCAAACTCATCATCAACAGAAAATAATCCATGATTGGAAGTGTACATTGGTCTATGTCTGCAATGAGAAAATGTCAAGCTTATTATATCAAGATAGGTTTGTTATAATTTCTAAGTTGATCTTTAGTAGAAAAACCATTTAGTCTTGAAGCGTACTATGGACAAAGTACTAATTCACATTCCTCATGTTGAAATTTTAATAGGAAGGGATCTTCTGAAATTCAATTTTCCAGAGTTAGAAAACTGAACTTCACCTAAACTTTCGAAGGATCTGAACTCGAATTATGATATGTAACAGTTATGATAATTCACTTACCCCATAAAGATTAGCCAAGGAGTTTTTTGTCGATTAACCGAAGCCATGTCCTTGTTCATCCACTCATACTGCAACAGAAAAGTTAAACATGTCATTAAATAGTGAGAGATTGAAAGAACTCAAAACTAGAAGTATGATGCAAAGAAAAAATAATGGTAGATTTCCTCATTCTACTTACTTGCTCAGAATTTTGTGTCCAGTCATGTTCAGTTGATATCACTGTGAAATGAACACTAGCTTGTTCAATTGAATACCAAGGCTTATCCTTTTCTGCAGTTGGCATAGGAAAGTATGTCTCATAAGGTACTCCACATTCTCCCCCAGAGTCAGTAGTAACATATCTTGAACCAGAATCAGGATAATCCCTAAGTCATAAACAATAAGTCAAGTCACAAATCTGTCTTAAGAACTTTGAAATTGGTCCTCAAAATAGTATGATCATTCATTTGATTATCTGAAAATTTTATGCGATCATCACTTTAGTACCTGAGAATGAGAAAATGTCACAGTCTCACCCTTTTTGAGGTATCAAAGTCTTTCAACTGATGAAAATATTAGTTCTCAGTAAAATCAGTTCGAGTCGTATCACAAGAATACTGTTTTTAAGAGATATTTAGCAACTTCTCAGTAAATTAGTAAGAGGCACTCTCCAAGACTATCACGAACCATTCTTGTTATTGAAACAAGGAATCAAAATAGTAGAAGACAGTTTTTCGGTGAAAATATCAGATCAAGTAACTCAGATAAGAACTCGGTCAAAATATGTAGAGGACTGATACAGATGTTGACAGACTTATTAAATCAATTTAGGCAATTTGAGAATTTATTTGACATACAAATATATACACAATTTACAACATACCTCTCATGGTTCCCTATAGCAGTCATGTAAGAAACCCTAGTTGCAACTGGGGTGATAAGGTGAAGGAAGTAGTCCCACTCAACGAGGAAGCCGGTTGCGTAGCTTATGTCTCCAATATGAAAAACTGAGTCTACATTGTTGGAATCTACTTCATTGGCCATTGCTTTAATAACTGAAAGAGCTCCTGGCTGCATCAGGAAAAAAAGAAAAAACACCATAATACTGATTAGTACATTTTGATGTTAGTTTCTAAATTTTAGCTTGCTTCACTAAACTGTGATGTGTAGGTAGATTCATGAACTTTAACCCTTCAATCTATAGAATTATGAACTATTAGTCTCTGATTCTCTAAAGGAAGAGATCCCATGAAAATATACAGAATTGCAGAATGAAAATTTTCTCTGAATGTAGGATCTTTATCAGTATAAATATGCAGCTGAGTACTTACAGATTTTGTGTAAGAAGTAACTAATTCACCTGAATGTAGTGTTCTTGTGAAGCATCCAGAGGAGTCTTTCCCATATCACCATATGCAAGGAATCTGAGCTGCTGTGATCCTCCGGCCGGCGGAGTTGAAAACTTAATTTGTTCACTCCAACCAACTGAGTCACTGAATTAATCACCAGAAAAATGAAAGTAACATTATTTTTTAACACTTAACACACACAATCCTAGTTTCTTGCAATTCAGGTGTTACAAAAGCATCTCACTGAGAAGCCTTCCTGAAAAAATTAAATTCTCATATATAGGTTAAGTTTGGATTATGGAGGATGAAGAAGGACCAAGCAGTGTATATTGTATACCTTCCATATCTATAGGAGAAGGTGCTTAGAGGCTTAAGTCCTGTCATAACTGCTGAGTGAATGTATCCAGGGTCATGCCACCCAAAATCCTTTGCAGGACTCAGTGAACCTACCATTTTTTAAACCAAACACTTATTATAGGTAATTATAAGCCTAATCTAGGACAAAATCAATCATATATATATATATATATACTTGTGATGAAGATAATTTAAGCTAGTAGTAGTAGTATTAGTACTTACTGCACATATCATCTTGTGTGAATGTGGTGACTTGTGAAGTAGATGTTCTTTTCCCATATTGAACTTTTTGGGGTTGATTGTCTCCACTAACCCATGTCAATCTCATCTGCAACACCAAGCACAAACCATAATAAAACCCTAATAATTGAATAATATCCTATGAAACACTAATATAGAACTATCTTATCATTATTTCTTTTCTGGGCTTTCCATATTATCCTTCACAGGAAGTAAATATTTTCGAAATTTTGTCGAGTATTACATGTGGACACCTTTTCTAATGAAGATTTGAATCTAGATTCATTATTTCTAAGAGACTTGGGAAGTGGGGAACAGATCCCTTGGACTTAGAGTACTTTAGGATGCAGCGTAATGTATTTTCAAATTTTTCCGCACAGAAAAATTATTTCTTCCACGCATATAAGCACCTTGAAGTACTCCAGGGGATCTGTTCCCAGAGACTAACCCCTTCTACTAGACTTAATTTCCGTCAACTATATGACATGATATTTCAATTGTACTTGAATAATACTAAGTATTTTCTCGTGTCATATATGAAATCTATGTTTTTTTGTAAACAAGAAACCTAGTACAAAGCAATGATGTGTCACTTACCGATGTTCCGGAAGAATCTGTGCTTGAGATATGTGCATAGAGTGGCTTCTTAGGGTTAGAAAAGCTGAGAGGAGTGGACCTTGTTAAAACACAAGGGGTGGCAAATCCTCCAGAGAAGAACACAAACTCAATGTCAGTTCTAATATTGATAACATGGAACTTGAGTGATCCACTGCAAGTTGTGACTCTGCATTTTCCATTCTTAGATTTCTTGCATTCCTTCTTCTTGCAACTAAGGTAATCTGGATCATTTGTCATGTATTGTGCCTGCAGTTTTCATGTATTAACCCAAATGGACAACATTAATTGTTTCAAAATATGTAGGAATTTAAGATGTTTGTGTCAGCTTAATAAAGTGTTTAGCTACTAAGAAAGTGAAGTTCTTTCATATCTTTGATTACATCCAAAGTTTGAGCTATCAAATGAAGGATTATTATTGCATGATTGTTCAATTAATTAGCCTATTTTATGGGACTAGATCCTATTAGTCTTTCTCAGTAATTTTTCTTTGCAATTTCTTCCAACACACATATAATATTATAGAGTCATCTAACAGTTTAGTCCTTAAGTTATATGAACACTATCATTTTAGTCCCTATCTTATTGAAATACTTAATTTAGTCCCTGAAAATTCATGACTCTTGGCAAGTTAGTCCTTCCATTAGTCTATCATTGTACAACTCTAGAGGGACTAAACAACGAGTCATGAATTTTAAGGGATTAAATTAATTATTTCAAAGAAACTAATGACTAAAATAGTAACATTTATATAATCCATAGGCTAAATTAATAATTTACTCTAATATAATAACTAAATAACAACTCCTTGTACTGGCTTGATAATAATTAAAAGACAACAACACATAACTTGAACTGCAGATGATCCATTGATCACTTTTTTATTTTTTATTTTTAAATTTTCAGTTGGTATTTGATTTAAATTAACTTTATGTCTTTATCTAATTTGACGAACTTGTTTCTATCACTATTATCAAATCCATATATTTGATTTAAGATAAATTAATTATAATTAGTGATTTGGAGTTATTTGTTTTTGTTGTTTGAAAGCCCAGTGCCTCCACCCAAAACACCAAAAACCCAAAAAAACTTAAAAATCTAATCACAAAATGGCTTGGAAGAAAATTAATGGTGTGGCCTAAAAGCTAAAGTGTTTCCTATGATTATGTAACACAAGAATCATCATTTTGTGAATTTCTATTATAGTGAAAACAAACATCTCCATTTTGGGTGGAAGCACGCAATATATATCTACCAGATCAGAATGCTACTGTTCTTGCAGGTGAGTGCAATAAATAAATAAGTATTTAATTAATGTTTTTACATCAAAATATTAAATAACCGCAAAGCATAAAATATGTAAAAATATTCAATTTCTCATAAAAAATTATAAATTAAATATTTTTTNTCTGAAGATTCTCAAACCTTATATCTTGGTCCCTGATCCATGAATTCTTCATGAAATGGAATATAAATGCAAAAAAAAAACACAAATTAAAGCAAATGAAATGGAAAACGTACGGAAATTGCCAAGAAACTCATAAACATATGGGACTTTCACTTTCATTTTGATAGTCAGGGACTAAAGTGAAAGGGACTTGAAGTTTTCAGGACTAAATTGTAATTTAAAATAGACGGAGGACTAATGATGGGAGGTTTTCAAAACATATGGGACCAAAACTGAGAAAAAAAAAGATATAGGACTGATTTGGGACCTGGAGCAAAATTATAGGACCAAATTCGAGACAAAAAAAGTTATAGGACTGATTTGGGAACTTGAGCAAAGTTACAGGACCAAATTCGAGACAAAAAATGTTATAGGACTGATTTGAGAACTTGAGCAAAGTTATAGGACCAAATTCGCATTTTGGCCTTATTATTATATATGTCACAACTCACACATTAGTTACCCAATATATGTGACTTAGTTTGCTTAAGAGTGTCCATTAGATGAACACATCTCATTACTCTTAACAAAATATTATCATTGACTTTTTTGAGAAAACTTTCATAAAAAAAATTATTTAATAGTGTTAGAAAGTTTAACTCTTCTCAAAAGAATTTTTAAAGAGAGATAATTGCATCAGCCAATATATATACAACTTATCAGCTTTTTAACTAAACGATAGGAAACTTCAACATATCTCTTCACACCCAACATAGGAGCGTGAAGTCAACGAATTATCTCCAAAATAACCCATAGTAAGACTCATCATTCACACATATTCAAACCCACCACTCTAATATCACATTAAAAGGTCTAACTCATCTAAAAAAATTCTCCAATGCCTAACACATGCATACTAGATGGATCTTTAAATTTTCTGGACTCTGCCTAATTCACGTATGTATACATCATTGAACTTGATCAAGTTCATACATCATTGCCAAAACTGAAAACCTTTGTAAATAGGTGACTTGAGGTAATGTGCCTAACATGCATGATAGACAATGATGGTTACAAGGCACCACACAATTTAATTAATTAAAAAAAAAATTAAAGATAATAAAAAAAAAAGAAAAAAATTAAAATATAATGAATGTTGGTGACTGGTGAGTGGAATGTGAATCTTGAAAAGAGCTTTCTCTACTTTACTCAAATCAAACACTGCACGTGGTTGCAATATTCAAAAAGCTATACATAAAATTGTGGCTTGTAAGTTGTAACATCTAATTAAATTAAGAGTAAAATTAATAATTCCGTCCCTAAACTATCATTTGACTTACAATTCAGTTTCTAAAATATTAAAATATATATTTAGTCGTTGAAGGATCAAAATACTATATCTTTTAGTCTCTGAAAGATTAAAATGATATATTATTTTAAAAAGGACTAATTAATATACTATTTTGATATTTTAAGGATCAAATTGTATATTTTAATTTTTTAGAGATTGAATTGATAGCTCAGTGATTTTTCAGGAACTAAAATATTAGTTTACTCTTAAATAGTTAAATTAATGTATAAAATAATATTGAATTAACTAAAAATAAGTACTTTAGAAATTAAGAAAGTCAAAAGTTTTCGAAATAGGATAGTGGGATAAATTGGCATGTACTTGCATAACTCTCCTTAAATAAGTGAGACTAAATGCAGAATTATTGTTTACTTTAATTATTGAACTAATTATTACTAATTATGAGTTTTTGATAACAATAGTTAATTTTTAATTTAGACAATATAAAATACAAAAATAATCATAAAATTATTAAAAGTTAATTTTATAAATAAAAGTTTCAATACAAGAAGTTACTTACACAAAAGTAGGGGTGTACAAGGGACCCGACCGGCCCGGAAACCCGGTGGACCCGGCCCGGCCCGGGGTACTCTCATTTTTTTTAATAAAAATAATTTTTTAAAGTTTTATTATATATATATATTTATATTTTATACTACTAAATATATTTTTAATTGTAATAAATACATATCTATTATTATGTTTATCAATTGTATATTAAAAATATATATATAATATATACTTAATCTTAATTAAATCAACATTTTTTAACAATTAAGTCAAATTAAATGTCTTTATTAATAAAAACATCATTATATTGATCCAAAATTAATTTTTTACCAACATATACAAATTAAAAATATATAAAATGAATAAATGATGTTTTTTTTAAAAAAAAATTAGCCCGGACTGACCCGACCGGGCCTGTGTTCATTAATATTTTCTGTATTTTAGTCATTAATTAATTGGATGGTTCCTGGTGATGTTAACAATGAAATGTATTAGGAATTA
Source organism: Chamaecrista fasciculata (assembly GCA_003254925.1). Taxonomy (NCBI): domain Eukaryota; kingdom Viridiplantae; phylum Streptophyta; class Magnoliopsida; order Fabales; family Fabaceae; genus Chamaecrista; species Chamaecrista fasciculata. The sequence continues at coordinate 52,055 of QANZ01026201.1, read as the reverse complement.
ATTAACTTGATGCGTATAGCTAAAGACACGCTAAATAACACTGATTAAACCATTTTGGAAGTTGTTATAGTTAAGTATTAACCACTAGTTTATGAATTTCAATGTGCCATCAAAATAAAGAAAATTAATTTAATATATAGAATGGGTGACAATAAAGATTATTATAATTCATGATATTTAAACAGTCTCATTTTTTTAGTACTCAATGCTTTCAATAAATTAAACTCACACTAAATTGTTTGAAAATTATATTTGTGTATAAAAACTTAAACTAGATATATCTTTTTGAAAGGAGAAATGATATATCTCAAACATTATTTTTTATATATAAAAAGTAATTTTTTGGTCCTCATATTTGACACCAACTGTCAATTTCGTCCTTAATTTTTTTTTTGCGATCAATTTTTTTCCCAATGTTTCACGTTTTAGTCAATTTTATCATTTAACTAACTTCTTTCGATAAATTAACGACAAACTTCATTATGTTTTTCAATTTGAGTTAGAATTTAATTTTTTTTAATAATTTTATGTTACATGTAGGTTTTGTCGTTAATATTTAATTAAAGTAAGAGCAAATGATAATATTAACTAAAATATAAAACATTAGGGACTAAATTGATCGCAAAAAAAGATTAGATACAAAATTGATAATTGGTGTAAAGTTTAGGACTAAAAGAATACTTTTGTCTTATATATCTATATATATATATTATTCATGGTTCCCTGTTTATTTGGAGACTTTAAACTTGATTGTAGAATGAATCAAAATTATCAAAAAAAAAAAAATTAATCAGATGGTGATTTTAATAATAAATAAAAATAAACATCAACATTGAAGTACACTCCACCTCTCCAATATTCAAGATTTAAACAAGCAAGCTTTGAAATTAAAATATAGAAGATTGACAGGTGGAGCATTAATGAGGCATGCCCTGTCATGAAATCACGATGTGTTCAGTTTATCTTTATTCATTTCAGTTTATTTATTACTATCACATCTCAGGATTATTAATTTCTCAGATATATATGGAGTAATTTCATATACAGATAATTAATTCAATTGCATTGTCATTCTCACCAAATAAAAGTTAACAACCTAAGCATAGAAGAACCAAAAAGAAGATTCATAGGACATATAAATTTGATGTATAAAAAAAATATTATATTAACTATAATTAAAATAATTAATTAATTAATTAAATTATCATACATACCTTGACAGGGTAATGGCATAACAGAGGAAGTGAAGCAGTGTCACCAGTTTGAAGGTAAAAAATCTCATTCTGAATGCAAGTCCCTACACTGCTTATTTTAAACATACAAAACAACAACGAAATTAAAATCGTCATTAAAACGTTTTTTTAATATAATTCAAAAAAATATGTATGACATATTAATATTTGAGAACAACACAATTAAAGTTAATTTTGTATATATTACTCTGAGTTTGATGGAGAGATCATAGCCACCCAATCTTTTTGAGAAGGTTGAGAGACGCCAGAAACAGTGACGGTTAAGAATTCGTCGTCAGAGATTGAAGAAGAATTAGAAGAAGAGACATTGAGTTGAAGATAAGGGTTAGAAGAAGAGCAAGATTCGAGGAATCTTCTATTGAGGACTCTGAAATCTGATATGGCTGTGAAGTTTTGGTGAGACGACGTCGTATTGGCAATCAGAGGATGTAAGACCCAACAAGAACAAGAACAGAAATAATTAATGAACAAAAGAAGCAGTGAAAATATGTGTGTAGAATTGTATTTGAAATCCATGGAAGAAGAAGAAGAAGACGAAGGAAATATATATGTATGTCTCTGTGTATTAATTTTTCTGAGAGTTTGATTTATATATAGAGAGAGATATAAAGGAGTGGAGGAGAACGTGGGTTGTTTGAGTTTTGACGATAGTTTTGTTTTGTAAGAATGATAAAGATAAAGGATTTATTCTTATGTATGCATGGCTGGTAACAGCTTCTTCCTTCTTTCTTTTTTCATGGTTTTCATCTTCCTTTATTTTTTGTATTAATTAATTAACATGATTTGGTTTGGTAATTGGATTATATTTAAGGGCACATTATAAGAGTTTTTTTTTTTTTTTTAATTTTCTGGTGGACGATAAGAGTATATTTATTGTCATTGGAAACATAGGAAGTACTCTCACATTTTTTATAACACTAAATTATCTCATTATTTTTTTAAAAAGACAATATTACCCTTCTGAAATATATTTTAAATTTATGTATTAATAAAATATGGTTAAATAATTAAATTTTAAAATTATATTTTATTTATATAAAAAATAAAATAAGTTAAACAAATATAAAAATTATTTATATCACTAAACTCTAAACTCTAAACCCTAATCCTAAAACCCAATACTCTAAATCCTAACCCTAAATCCTAATTTCTTATAATTATAATCTTTAAATAACTAACAAGTTGGTCCCTAAAAGATCACTGAGTTGACAATTTGGTCCCTGAAAGATCAAAATGTACAATTTAATCCCTAAAAGATCATATCGATATACTAATTAGTCTTTTTTATGGACTAAATAGTATACCCTTTTAATCTTTTAGAAACTAAAAAGTACACCGTTTTAATCTTTCAGAGACTAAATTGTACATTTTAATCTTTCAAGGACCAACTTGTCAGCTTGCTGATCTTTCAAGGACCAAATAGTTAGTTTACTCTAATATTTTCCATTGTTTTTTTTATTCACTTCTTGTACATTCATGTTATTAGTTCTTACCATATATTTTAAACTAAATTACACTAAGATCCCTTGAGTTTTAAGTTAAAGACAGAAAACACTCCTGAATTTTAGAATTTGACAGACAGACCCCCTGATTATGAGTTTTCAATTATGCTCACTTAGGATCCTTGAGTTTTAAAATTTGACTAACATACCCTTTGAAATTTCAACTTTGCTCACTTAAAACTCCTAAATAGCCTCATTTTTTTAAAAAATTTAAAGGTCTTAAGTGAAAAATTAAAGTTGAAAGCTCAGTGGGTTTGTCTGTTAAGTTTTAAAACTCTGGGTCCTAAATGAGCACAATTGAAAATTCAGAGGTCTGTTCGTATGTCAAATTTTAAAACTCAAAGGTATCTTTTGCCCCTAACCTAAATTTTAGGGGTGTTAGTGTAATTTAATGTATATTTTATAATACCTAAAATCTTTTAAATTTATATAACGATTATGATAAGGCTATATAAGTTTGACAGCCTTAATCATACTGACATAATTCTCTTAAAAATATTTACTTACATATATTACAACTAATTGGATACTTTATAATATATGGAGACCAATAGACCATGAGTGCTCCTTCACTAGTGCTCTCTCTTTCTCTTTCTATAAATAAAATTTTAATATTAAATAAAATAATAAAATAATTTGTTAAATCCATTAAAAAATTTGAAAAAATAAGGCCTTTGAAAAACTTCAGCCTAACAACTAAATATATAAATCCTATGGAAAATTCACCAAAAGTACACACTACCTTATTAATTATTAATATTCTCTGATCACTCACCCTGGCCTCTCCTTAAAAAGTTCTTATAAAACCTTTTTTATATTTGTTTTGAAAATAATCTAGTAACACATTAGAAACTTGTCAACGTTATTGGAGCAATGTTTGGTATGATAGTACGTGGCTGATATTACCAAATATTAAATATAGATATTATTTTCAATAGAGATTTAAATTTAAGTTCACTATATCATAAGAAATTAACCTCTTATAAAGTTTTTGTAGAATGAAATATCGTTGCAACGAAATTAGCCTCTTTCACTAAACTTGATTATTATGATAGTGACAGATAATTTCTTTATAATTTTTTAAAATCATATTAATTATGAAAATTAAGTACATGAATATTTTAGAAACTTGTGGAGTTTTTGAGGCTACAACACCAAAGAGATAGTTTGACTATAGTATTGGTGGCTATGATAATAATTGTGGGTGTTGAATTCTTGCATTAAGAAGGCAAATTCAAAGTCTTTAAACCCATAATTAATGAGAGGCAATGAATATATATAGAACGGGTTAATTGAGAATTGAGTTGGAGATGTTAATCAATAATTGAAAAAAAAAATTAATATTGAAGAATTTCACAAGAAATCCAAATAATTTCCGTACACACAAGGAAATAGTCCATAGCTTGAAGCAGCTTAATTTTTTAAAAATTTTCTACGGAAAAAAATTTATTTAGTTACACGTCTATTCATATATATTGGTAACTTAATTTAGGGTCAAAGTGCACTTTGCTCCCATAACTTTTGCTCAGGTCTCAATTTGGTCTCATAACTTTTCTGTTGCACTTTTTGTCAGGTTTTAAAATTGATCTTATATTTTTACAAAATGTTTCATTGTCAATCCCACATTACTTAAAGATATGAGACTAAACACTTGACCCAAAGAAATGAGACTACCTATGCAATTTAATCAAAAGATATGAGACTAAAGGTACCCAAAAAAAATTATGGAACCAAATTGACCTAAGCAAAAAACATAGAATTAAAAGTTTACTTTGACCAATTTAACATAGGAAAACTCTCATCTTATTCCGATTTCCGTTAGTTTTATATAAAAACAGTAAACTTTGGAATCTGAATTGTAATCAAAATAAGAATTGTAAATAAAACATTAAAATGTGAAAAAAAGATATATTAATAAGACCTGCAATTAATTGTATATAAGAATATAAGATATAAAAAGTTAATGGAGAATCTCATTATTACTCCATTTAGCAGTGCACTAGAGAGTTTCCGGCTTCATGAAAAGATGATAAATTATGGCTTAATATAATTTGTTTAAGAGTATTTATTGCCTTGTAATGCTAGTGCTATTTTTTCTAACATAAATATTTATTGCTACCAAAAAAAATTCCCAAGGATATACCGCCCATTTTATATAATTTTAATTACACAATATAAGTTTTGAGAGTGTAAAATTGTTGGTAGAAGCCTAGATGGACAAGAAAAAGTATAAAATGAAGCAATATGAATGGGCCCAAGTTCGGCATTTATTGGCATGTTTATGACAAATTAGTGGTTTTTTGTGGAGTAAAGTAAAACAACTAATTAAGTTGCATTGAAAAAGAATAATATACTATTACGTATAAGGATTAAGGAAAGAAAAGGATATTTCCGCCGCCGTCTTTTATATTTCTTATTTTAATTTTTGTACCATTAAATTGTAATAATATTTACAAAATATTTTTAACAGAAATTTAAATTATGAGGCCTCTCATAATTTTGAGTCAATCACATATTGTTTTAAGATTGTTTCATACCTAAAATTTAAAATTAAATTTTTTAGAGTTAAAAACAGATAAATCTCTGCTATTTCATTATATCACTTGTATTTATTTATTTTTATTTTTGCTCAAAATCACTTGTATTTTATTTGATTATGTATTATTGTACGCATTTTAGTACCTTTTAATTGTTAATATTTTAAAATTATATATCGAATATAGAAAAAAATTAAAATTAAATAACTTTCACTTATTTGTTATTATTATTTTAAACATAATAATTTTGTTGTAATGTATTTATACTATTCAAGTTCTTAAATAATACTAATATACACTTTTTGTTATCAGAATATACACTTTAATGTATACTATTTCAGTATTTTGTTGCATAAGTGGGGATAAGTTTCTCTAGCTTTTTCATGAGGAGGTTGATTGTAAGTTATATAATCAAATAAAAAACAGTTACGCCTCCAACCTCTGGTGTCCTTAACGTTTGGGGTCAATTTTAATTACGTCTCCAACGTTTGTTTTGTATCAGTTATGCCCCTAACGTTTGACATTGTTGTCAATTATATCCTAACCTCATTTTTTTCGGCCAAAGTCCTATTTTGATCCCTCAAATTTGCTCAAAGTTTCGTTTTGGTCCCTCAAATCTCCGGCGAACTTTTCGACAAGATACACGTCGACTCCGATGATTACGAAAACTCCTAATCCAAGGTTTTTCGACCTCCTTCGTTCAATGACGGCATCCATTTTGCGAAAAAATGACTGGCAAGCTGCCGAAAAATTACATAGTCACCGAAAAATTTACACAATCGCCGGAAATCATATTTTCAGTCATTTGTTCGCAAAATGTAGGCTGCCATTGAACTCAGGAGGTAAAAAAATCTTGGATTAAGAGTTTTCGTAGTCGTCGGGGCCGCCATGTATCTCGTTGGAAAGTTCGTTGGAGACTTGAGGGACCAAAACAGAACTTTGAGCAAACTTTAGGGACCCAAAATAAGACTTTGGCCCAAAAAAATTGAGGTTAAGGTATAATTGACAAGAATGTGAAAAGTTGGGGCATAACTGACACAAAACATACGTTGGGGGCATAATTGAAATTGACCCCAAACATTAGGGGCACCAACAGGTCTTTTGCCTTTTTTCAACTATACATATAAATATAGATATATTATTTCAAAAGGCCAAAGTCCTATTTTGGTCCCCCAGTTATGCTCCTTGTTCCAAATAGGTCCCCCAGTTATTTTTTGTTCCATATTGGTCCCCCAGTTATGCAAAACTTGAAAAAGTTGGTCCCTCTAACGTTTTTCATCCATTTTTCCGTTAAAAAAAGAGGAAAAATAAACTTTCATCCCCAAAAGTTTTATTTTCTTATATTAAGGTCATTTTCTTTTTATAATAGGATCAAAACGTAAGAAAAGAAAGTAAATTAAGATTTTAAGTGAATTTACCCAAAAAAT
>QANZ01026201.1:0-39203 GCA_003254925.1 Chamaecrista fasciculata | reverse complement strand
AAAAAAAAAAAAAAAGAGTTTTGCAATGCCCTGTCTTGTTTGCTCAACCTCCTCCATAGTCCATATACAAACATACATATATATATATATATATATATATCATCGTTGTCAAATCCTAAAGTTTTGGCATTTCCTAGATATAACCCTCTTTGATTTTCTTGGTTCTATAATACTCAATTCAATGCTCTTTAATTATATAATATATGGGTCAGAGCCTCATATATTTTCTTGGATCAATCGTCGTTTTACTTTTTCTTCCATAGGTTGCTTCAAATATATTCCCAATATATCCTTCCTCCTCCTTATTCTATGAATCTACATATTACAGAAGTCCTTTCCACAAGCTTTCTCGAGAACTTTGATATGTGTGGTTAAATACATGGATACTATTCAAAATTCTAATATCAGCTTTAGAAAAGTTTTTTCATAAACACCTTAATTGATTTTTGGCCAAAGTCTCAAATTGGTCCCTTATGTATGGGGTAGATTTCAAATTGGTCTCTTATCTTTCATTTGTTTTAAATTGGTCCTATATATTTTTATCATGTTTCAAATTGGTCCCAAAACCTACTTTCAAGGCGCAATTTGACCTCATTTGCTAGCGATTTTAACTGGGTAGAGAAAGAACTCTTTAAGAGTTTACACATAGTTTCAAACTCGTCGTTTTCGAACTTGAAACGAGATAGATATGACCAACTTCACTTGTTTGACCATAAAATGAGTTGCCCACTTTTGGAACTCGATTTGACTTCGTTTGTTGATGGTCACAAAGTACTCCTCAAAGGAAAATTATAACTTTGAATTCATCACATTTGAACTTGAAATGAGAGAGATATAACCACATTAAATATTTTTGGGACTAATTTGAAACATGATGCAAACATGTAGGACCAATCTGAAACAAATAAAAGATAAGAAACCAATTTGAAATCCATTTAATACATAAGGGACCAATTTGAGACTTTAGCCTTAACTTTAATATCAAGGAGTATATGAATATACCATAACACACCTTTGGGAGTTGGGACTAGGGTCAAAACTCAAAAGGACTAATCTCTAACAAAATGATAAACTTCAGTTTATATTTTAATCTTTTATCGCGTCAAATATTTGCAAAAAAAGAGAGGCCAAATTTTCTCCCCCAATTAATAAAATAATTAAAATGTAAAAAGCTAAGAAAAATTGTCTCATTTTCCTTTGTCTAAGGAAAACAAGGACAAAATTTTGTCTCATTTGTGATTTGTGTCTAAGACAGAAAGCTTAAAGCCTTGGTGTGGCTTGAGCTTTGTTGGATTGTTATTGTAACAAACTAAGATACCAAGTTTAGGCAGCACACAAGTCTCATCTCATACAAAGAAAGAAAACAAAATGAAGTTGTACTAATCAGTGGCGACAAAAAAAAGCGTTGTTTCAAATGAGAATAACTTCTTCAACTTCCAAGTTCTAATTTTTAAACCACCCCATCTTATAAATCCATCATTACAAACACTATGCAGATTTTCATTAATTATAGGCTTAATTAGATAGGGACATACAATATTCATCTGCGTTTTCAGTTCAATAATTGAAAACGCAGACTGATTATTAGGGTTTTGAGGTTGTTGGTGTATATGATCAAGTTTCCAAGTATCTACTTATGGACCCATGTAATTTTCTCTGGCCTTAATTCATTCATATTAGGTTATCTATTTTTTACTTCAGCATTAAGCACTGTTATTGATCAGAATACTCTCAAGAGTGTTTCTGAAAGCCAAGCTAAGCTTACTTTTGTTGTTCAAAGGGTAAGAGGAATAGCTAGCTAGCTACATAAATTCCTTTAACTTCCTCACTTTTTCAAATGTTTGCTATTAGATAATGTGTTTTGTTTTGGCCAAAAAAAAAGTGTGTTGTAAATTGAGTCTTGAATTTGATATTTTAGTTCGGCCTGACTCGAAGTACATAAAGTTTAAACTTAATTTTACATCGGGTCTCAGGTGAACACGAGGTCAGCCGAACCGAGCCGGTGTACACCCAATTTTAATGATACATATAACATGAGGATTTTATCAAATTCACTGAATTCTTTAGCTTATTATTTTTGTTGTGATCTCACAGGTTCACCATACCAGTGGCTCAAAGGCATGAAAAGTGAAGACAGAGGCATATACCTAATCCACCTCCTCAAGACTTGTGCTTCATACATAGAATCAGGAAGCATTGCAAATGCAGACACAGGCCTTGAGTACATCTCAAACTTAGCTTCTCCAGATGGTGATGCCATGCAGAGAATTGCCTCTTATGTGAGTGCAGCCTTAGCTCATAGAGTGGTCAACACCTGCATGCACCTTCGTGGGGTCCCTCAAGCCATAAGTTTGCCTAGGACTCTGTCTTCCTCTGAGGAGCTTATGGTCAAAAGGGCTTTCTTGGATCTGTGTCCCTTCTTGATGATCTCCTTTGTGGTCACTGCTCAGGCTATTCTTGAAGCCATGGAAGGTGCTAGGGTTCTTCATATTGTTGATCTTAATGCCTCTGAGCCTACTCAATGGCTCTATCTTCTCACTACTCTTCATGAACGCCACAGAAACAATAATCCACCTATTGTCAAGATGACATGTGAGTTCCAATTGATAAACTAACAATTCGGTCCTTGGAAGATCACCAAGTTAATAACTCAATCTCTGAAAGATTGAAATATACAGTTTAATCCTTGAAAGATCAAAACACTATACTAGTTAGTCTTTTTCATGGATTAAATAGTATACTGTTTTAATCTTTTAGGAACTGAATTGTTAACTTGATAATCTTTCAATGATCGAATTGTTAGTTTACTTTTATGTTTATGATATTTCAAGTGATTATTATAGGGTTTTTACTTGGTTTTTTATGGGATTTTAGATAGAATACTTGCAAGAATAATTCATAAAGAGAGATTTCTACACAATAATCCAGTCTCTAGAGAGATGAGGAGGGAAATCCACAATGATCAGTTTCTATACATTACTAATCATTGGAAACCATTAGTAATAAATTAAAATTGACATGATCACACTTTCACAGGCATTCATGAGAAGAAAGAGATCTTGGAACAGATGAGACATCACTTAATACAAGAAGCTGACAAACTGAAGCTGTGTTTCCAATTCAACCCCATTGTCAGCAAACTCGAGAATCTTGACATCGAAAGCCTACCGGTAGTTGCCGGGGAAGCCCTAGTAATAAGCTCTCTTCTCCAACTTCATTCTCTTCTAGCCACTGATGAAGACATCAACATCATCACCAAGAATTCATCACCATCATCATCATCATCACCATCCATGGTTCTTCACGGAGCTCACATGAATAAACAAAGGCCTTTTGCAGATTGGCTTGAGAAGCATGTGGTCAAGCCATCATCTTTAAGCCCTGAGTCATCACTGTCACCACTCTCTCTATGTTCATCCCCAAAAATAGAGTGCTTCTTGAATAGATTATGGAAACTCCAGCCAAGATTGATGGTGATCACTGAGCAAGAATCAAACCTAAATGGGGTTTCTCTAACAGACAGGGTGGACAAGGCTCTTCATTATTATGGAGCATTGTTTGATTGCTTGGAGAGCACGGAACCGAGAACATCGGTGGAGAGGAAGAAGGTGGAGAAGATGATGTTTGGGGAGGAGATAAACAATATTATAGCTTGTGAGGGAGTGGAGAGGAAGGAGAGGCATGAGAAGCTTGAGAAGTGGATTCCATGGCTGGAATTGGCAGGATTTAGAAGGGTTCCTATAAGCTATGATGGGATGTTGCAAGCCACAAGGATGATGCAGAGGTATAGACATGGATCTTCATCATCATCATCATTTTACAAGCTGAGAGAGGAACACAACTGTTTGATTATTTGCTGGAATGAGAAGCCACTTTTCTCTGTGTCTGCATGGAGATTTTAAGAGTACCATTGTTATATTATATATATGGATCATACAATTTGGTACTTGAATGATATACGAGTTGACAATTCAATCTCTGAAAGTCTAATTTACATATTTTAATCCCTAAAAGTTGTGGAGGTTATACAGCTTTAGTCCTTTGTCCTATAAATTAGTATTGCCTCTATGACTTTATAAGAACTGAAGTGTATAAACTAGACTTTCAGAAATTTGGATTGTCAACTCATGTATCATTTAGGGACCGAGTTGTATGTTTACTCTGAATTATTTATTTATCATAAACCAAATATGTGTGTGTTTTTGGGATTCCTAGATCAAAATAATTGATTATCATGTGTGTGTTTGTCTTGATCATTTTGAGATTGAATTGATGTGGTTTCTTCTGCAATTTTAGATCTATATATGTATATAGAGAGAAGGACCTAAGCATTCACCGTTGAGGGCTAGCTTCTGTGTACTTGTGAGGACTTAGCCTCCATTCCTTTGTATGTAAAGTTCTCAAGCTCCTTCACCTTATTAATTAATACAAGGCAGTTCTTCTTTGGCATTCACTTTGTTATTTTCTTGCATTTACTTTGTAATTTTCTTATAGGTCATGTTTAATTATTATTTGAGTTAGAAAATCTCGTCAATAGGATAAAATTCTTCTAATAAAGATATTTCTAATAAGACTTGAATTCAAAACAGAGTATTAGTGATAAGACATTCAAGCTTACATAGTAAACACTATGAAGACAAATTTTGATTATGTGAATGAAAACTATGTATATGCCACGATAATTTTAAGAATATATATTCATACGAGGATGATGAAAACTTCAAATCACTTGGTTGGTTGTCTTATTATCTAACGTTAAGTTCTACATTTCAAGGTTGTATTCACATTCGGTTTTCTCAAGAGCCACACTTATAAAACTGTCTCTGTTTTTTTCGGTTTCAACACTTATTTTTCATTAAAGATAATTTTTAATAAGATTTTCTTGAGAAAATCCAATCCAAAATCATAATAAACTATAATCATTAGTTTTTGCATATGATGAATAGGTGAAAGAGGTGTATATATCATATACATATATATAATTGTCACCCAAAAGATCTGTTTCCTTGATATTAAAAATAAAACCAAAATATATGCCTTTTTATATATATATATATATATATGAAACAGAGTCCACATGGTTGAAGTAATAATTCATCCCATTAATTAATTAATGTGGTTGAATCAATTCCTCAATATTGAGTGGGAAACACACTTGAGTCCCATTAAAACACTCATCTGCATATACTTCATTTGCAACTTCAGTGGTGTGAGCAAAATCAAAAAAATAGTATTCACTTCGCTTTTCACAAGCTTCTCCTTTCACAACACACGACCCTGTCATATTTCTGAACCCTAAACATGCATAAAACACATATGATCAGATCATTCATACATATGACATCTCTTGTTTCTTTCTATCTTTAAGAGTAAACTAACAATTTAAAGGACCAATTAGTATACTATTTTGATCTTTCAGAGACAAAATGTGTATTTTAATATTTTAGGAACCGAGTTGTCAGCACGGTAATCTTTCAGGGACCAAATTGTTAGTTTACTTTATTTTTAAATATGAGAAATAATATATATAAATTAATTCTTTATTTATTACCAAATTTTTGTGGGCATTCCCTTATTTTTGCAAAGAAATTGAAACTGTCCAGAGTGATGAACAAAGAACCAGAAAGCTGGTGCTGCAATTCTTGTAGTTTGCCGGGAAATTTGAGTGAGAAAGGCTTCACCTTTTGATTCATATCTTCATTGCAATCTTGTGAATGTGGTTTTCTGATAACATTAACAGGTATACACCCAATTGGGCCAATCCCAATCATCACAAACTTTCTGGCTCCTAATTCATAAAGTCTCTGAAAATATATAAACACTAATATATATGTGGGGCATGAAAATTGAAAATAAAAAAAAGGTAATTTCAAATTAAATCTGCATGTTATAAATGAGAATGCTTGGAGGGAGTTAGTTAGAAGAAAACCTGCATATGAAATGCCAGATTGCAAAGAAGGAAATCTGCAAATTCTTGAGAATTGTAGTTTTGGTAGGATCCTTTGAAATAATTTAGTACATAATCATTGGAGCCAATATTGACTAAATACAAGGATTTGGATAAGTGATATCTCAGTTCATTCTCATTTTGAAATTGTGCTGGAAGATCCTTCTTCACAGTTGAAGTGAAGTACTTAATCTGTTTATCCAATGACGAACATTCTCCCTTTAAGAAAAAAGAAAGAAAAAAAAAGTGAGAGAATATAATTAGTTAACAAAAAAAATCATTTTAATTAATCAAGATTTACAAGAAGAAAATTGAGAAGATGATGTAAAATGAATTCTTACAGCTCCAGTGTCATTTAAGATCCCACATGAGGCTGATGCATAATTAATTCCTGTAATCATGTGTGATCTCTCATTCTCAGAGATACCCAAGTATGGAGGAGGCATTGGTAATCCCAATTTGGTAGCTACAAAAGAAAAAAAAAATAAAAAACTCAATTTCCATTCATTTACAAAAAACCAGTCAACCCAAAAACTTAATTAAACTCAATTTGTGGTTAATGGAAAACAAAAGTATGAAACTTACCAATAATGTCTGCAAAGGTTTTGCCATTGCTGAATCTGCCAGAAGAACAATTATTGAAGTCTATGCCATAGGGAAACATATTTGCCTTTGCTGGTGTATTTAGATTGTTATTATTTCCAGCATCTACACTTGAATCACCAAATACATACAATGCAGGCACAAGGCTTTTTACACAATAATAGGCATTTACTAACAAAGCTTGGTGGGCAATGAAGGAAAAATATACAAACAATATGTTTTTTAGGCTTGAGGCCATTTCTTAATTTGTGTGTGAATTATATGTTGCAAATATTGATTAATGTGGAAGAAATGACCCTCAAAATTGTATATGGAAGTAATTTAATTTTGTTATCTCTCCCTTTGGTCATTGTCCAAAGTACAGAGAGAAATTGAGCTGTAAAATATAAAAATGTAGCTTTTTCAGTTAAGAATCATACATATATGCTTGAACTTTACGCGTATGTTTGCACACAAACATAAAAGGTGGGTGGAAATTGAAAGATTTTAAGGAAAAAAGAACATAAAAAAGGGGTAAAACAGTTGTGAAATACTTTCTTTTGTTTTAGCTTTTCTTTGAGGTACTATTTAGCTAATATATATAAAGAAAGGAGTTTCACAACTTAATCCTTGAAAAATTGAAATACGCTATCTAATCTATGAAAGAATTAATATACTTGTTAATCCTTTAATGAACTAATTATTGAGTATATCATTTTTTTCAGGGACTAAATAGTATATTTCAATCTTTCAAGGACTGAGTTGTCAATTTGATCATCTTTTAAGCACCAAATGGTTTAGTTTACTTAGAAAAAAAGCTTCTGTTTAATTGTTATTGAAGTTTTTAATTTAAAAATATTACTTAAATAAGAGTTTATATTTGTATTAAATCTTGTAACTTTATAAAGTTTATAAATTGAATTCCATTGCTAAAGTCACATGAAGAAACAATATTAAAACATTAATTGGTAACGCTTGGCCTTCCATTTCTTTAACTTATTAGTTTCAAGTTACAATAATGAACAAAAATGCCAAATTCATGTTGGCTGCAAAAGTTTTTATTCTAACTGAATAACTTTCTCAAGGTAGTTCAAAGGATTCCGTTACTTAACTACAACATTATTAGTATTTATCAAAAAGAAAAAACCTACAACATTTGGCTTTTCAAATGATTTGTAACTTACAAGTGTTTTCATTGGCAAAAATACTAATTCCGTCCTCAAACTTTACATCAATTGTCAATTTCGTCTCTAATGTTTTACATTTTGGTCAATTTTATCTTTTGACTAACTTCTTTCAATAAATTAACAACAGACTGTATCATATATTTTTAATATGAGTTAGGATTTAAGTTTATTTTTTTTATCAATTTTATATTACATATCATTAGTCATGTACATTGTGACGTTAATATTTGGTTAAAATATGAGCAAATGATAAAATTGAGAACCAAAATTTGAAATATATTTATTAATAAAAGAAATTAGTTCAATTTAATTAATAAGAAAAAAACATACTTCTGATTTTAATAAATTTTGAGAACCAAAATGATACTTTTAAGTACAAACAGGCAAATTCATGTGGTGCCATATTTTATAGCAACGGATAGAGAAGAAACAGAGAAGTGGATGAGCTATACAATCAGCAAAAACAGTATCAATATGTTTAAGTACAAACAGGAGGTTAGTTTCATGCCTCAGAGGCTGTAGAAAAGAGCAATGATGAACAATTGGGCATGAAGAAATTAGTTATCTATTCTTTGTTGAAATATATTTATTAATAAAAGAAATTAGTTCAATTTAATTAATAAGAAAAATACATACTTCTGATTTTTCGTGATATATATATATATATGCATTTCAAATTTGAAAGGATGCGCATTTCTTGTCACCTAAAAGAAATTTAATCTTGAACAAATAGTCTCTCACTCAATAAAAACTAATTTAGTAATTTTATTTACAATTTCAAGCTCCAGTTAGTTTTTTTTTTTTGGGCTTCATGTTAAGAAACTGTCCCACAGCTCACTACTAGAAAAAAGGGCTATTACTGCTGCCAAAAATGATAAAAGTTGCTACTAAAATGTGTATTTTAATCTTTCAGGGACCAAATTGTTAGCTCGTTGATCTTTTAGGAATCAAATTGCTAGTTTACCTCCTTAATGTTTCAAATGTTACATAACAATCTCTAAACTTCTCCTCTTGTGCACGAGAGCCCCTTCTGATTAAGTCACTGTCAAATTCATTAAGAGACAAACCTAATCACCTTGACCTTAGATTGGGGTGTCATCCCCTCACCTAAATTTTCATTCCATAAAAAAAAACCTAATCAACAATCTAATCAACATTTTTATTTTTCTATCTCTCTCATTACAAGTTCAAATGTGATAAATTCAGAGTCACATGTTGTTTTTGATGAATACTTCTATGTTTAGTTGGAGTCATCAACAAATAATGCTAAATCGAGTCCCAAAATTAAGCTACTCTTACCATCCTAAAACAAGTGAAATTGATCATTCAATGTAAGTTAAATTTAAATATAAAGGTGACATATAAATAAACCTAGTTTTCATTTTATTTTTCTTAAATAGCTATTTAGGGAAGAAAGTGAAAAACAAACAACAAACCCATTATAAGTATATTCTATGCTTGGTGTAGGTCGATTTTGGCTTTGTTAGTTGTTTTCTTTTCTTTTGTTATTCTGTTTGGTTTTTTCTGTTGGAGCTTTTGTTGATGTTTTATTGGGCTTCAGCCCTTTTAATGATATTTTATTCAGGCAAAAAAAAAAAAAGTATATTTCATGCTTCTTATAAGTATAATCAACTACTGTCCAAAAATATATATATATATATATGTATAATCAACTTGCTAATTTCTTCTATATCTACTCCGGCTGAGCATGGGTTCATATATATATATATATATATATATATATATATATAATTGAGGTGCATCTTGGACCAAGTAGCAATGAAGAAAAAAAATATTTTAATCCTAAATAAATAAAGTAATTTTCAAAGCATGGTTGGTCTAATGGTCGAGTTCACTAGGTCGCTTAAGCATGGTCGGAGGTTCGAGTCCCGCCTTATGTATGTAGCAACCAATTGGCCAGCGACAGACCCTTAAATGAAACACCGATCCGCGAAGGATTAGTTCTTGACCTATCGGGTTGGGGATACCTTAGAAAAAAAGAAACAAAGTAATTTTCAATTCCGACCAAAAAAAAATTTTCAATTAATCTTTCAAAAATCATTATTGTCAATCAAGTTTCTCACATAAACTTCTTTCAATGATATCTATATATTTAAAATTTTTTCAAACTTGTACTTTTTCTGTTTTTTTGTAAAAAACCGGCCTAAAAGGCAACGAAACACAAGGAAAAAAAATAGGAACACAAAACGACAGAGGCCCAAAACTTGTATTTGATAGCGTTGATCTAGCATGTTAATTATTAAATGACACGCAAAACCCAACTTGACATTATATAAACTAAATTTAAAAGATAATAATGCTAATTTAATAAAGTTCCTCATGACTATGAAAATTGTCTATAAGATATTGATGCTGCAATAACAGCTTTAGAGCAACAAACAGAAAAAGGAAGAACTGCAGAAACTACAAAAATCATGGCTTCCAATATTCATAAACAGAATCATCATCATCATGAAGAAGAAGAATTTGATGACACTTCTTTCCTTTCAGCCATGCTTTTGTGCTTTAGCCAGATTCACTCAGCAGCACTAAATGCTGCCATTGAGCTTAATCTGTTTGATATAATTTGTGCAAAGATACAGTACCAAAACCGAGACAAAAAAAGATATAGGACTGATTTGGGACCTAGAGCAAAGATATAGGACCAAATTCGAGACAAAAAAAGTTGTAAAACTAATTTGGGAATTGGAGTAAAGTTACAGGGCCAATTCGCACGTTGGCCTTTTTTTTTTTATTTAAATCAAAGTATTTATTATAAAAAAACAGTAAAGACCTTATCTAGGGATTAAAATAAAAACCTTAAAAAACTTTTGGTCCCTAGATAATATGACTTAGTCCTATAAATATAAATATATAGACATAATCAACTAAGTCATATTATCTAGGGACTAAGTCATTTGATTCTCATATTAAGTTTATTCCATGCTTCTTATTAAATAATCAACTTGCTAATATGAATGGGACCAAATTTGCACTTTTGGCCTAAACAAAATTTAAAAGATAATATTGCTAATTTAATATAGCTCTCATTGACTATGAAAATGGAAAATTGTGTATAAGATATTGATGCTGCAATAACAGCTTTAGACCAACAAACAGAGAAAGGAAGAACTGCAGAAACTACAAAAGTCATGGCTTCCAATATTCATAAACATGAAGAAGAAGATGATGACTCTTCTTTCCTTTCAGCCATGCTTTTGTCTTCTGGCCAGCTTCACTCATCAGTACTAAATGCTGCTGTTGAACTCAATCTGTTTGATATAATAGCCAATATTGGAAATGGGGGACACGTGTCAGCAGCAGAAGTGGCTTCACATCTTCCAAGTTCATCACAACACAAAGATTTGGCTTTGAGGATGGATCGTCTCTTATGGTTTCTTGCTAATCAGTCTCTTCTTACTTGCAACACCATTCATATTAATGGTGATGACTCTCCTGAAACAGAGAGAGTGTATGGGATTTCTTCTGTTGGAAAATTCTTTGTAAATGGTAAACACAACACTACTGGTGGATCTCTGGCTTTGTTGCCATCATTCATGAATCATAGAGCACTTGTGGATATTTGGTAATGTTCATTTCATATGCTTTTTAAACTTATTTTTTTAGTATTTAAATTTATCTCAAAATTATGACTTAGTCCCAATATTTTGAAAATATATTTTTCTGGTCTCTGATTTTTTATTTATTTATTACTTATTAGAATTACAAGTTATCTCTCACATATCTATTTTATATTCCAAACAAAGACTAATCCTTATTTGAAATGATAGGTCCCATAACAGTGATATAACTCTCAGATCCAAACACGAGTGTATATATGTATCCAACAAAACTTGAAATAAAGACCTTACCTTTGAAGATTGGAATACCCACAACTCTTAATCAATCAATTGTTAGTTAGCTATCATTTCATTTAATAGCAGATAATGTTGAGTGATCCTTCCAAATCCCATATCAAGTGTGAATTAAAATTTTAGAGGTGGGACCCACTATAATTAAAATATATATAAAAAAAAGAGAGGATGAACCTATCAAGCATGGACACTGACACAGATACGGGGCACGACACGGACACGAACACTTCGACACACCAGATTCTTAAAATTATGCGACACGACATGACATATATTTATATATATAAATAATAAAAAATTCATAAATTTGATGAAAATTTTAAAAATTACAATATCTTTTTATAATATATGTCATATGTGATATTATTTTCTATTGTTTGTCATGACAAAGTCACAAAAAAATAATTTTATATTTTGAAATTTATGAATGTGTGTCTTATGGGTGTCGGACACGGACACGTGTCTGACACGGCCCACGCTGTCAAAATGAAGTGTTCATGCTTCGTAGGGATGAATGTAGTAGGAGGTGGGGCCATGGAGGTTGAATATTGGAGAAGGAGACAACCGAATTTTGCACCAAATTTTGACAAATTCGCATGGAAGAGGCGATCAATTGGGAAGGCAAATTGATTATGGATTGCAAATTGCAATTTGCAACCAAGGCATCTCGATGGATTGGAGGGCCTATAAAAGAGGCACTCCATTTCATTTTTTTGGGTGAGTTGAAAAAAAAAAACAACAATTGCATAGAGAAGATGTAGTTGTGAAATAGAGGTGTAATTCTAAGAGGGTGGTAAAGTCCCATAATTGGGGAGGGGGCTTTCATATCTTAGTGAGAGAGATTTATTTCCGAGATGGTGGTGAGGACTTCCATTCTTAGTGGGGAAGGATTTATAATTTTTTCATATAAAAATTTTAAAGGATTTATGAATGAGAGAGGGTTTACAATTTTCGCCGTTTAAAAATTATACTGATGAGAGTTTGTAATTTTGTTCATACAAAAATTAAATTATAGTGAAGTTGTCCTAAAAGGACCGTGGAGTAGGTCTTAAGGCACCAAACCACATTAAATTTCTTGTGTGATTTTTTCTTTCTTCTATCCTTTATATAATAGTTTAGATGGGTAATGAAGCCTAATAAATTGTGTCAGAACTTTAGGGCCCAACAGATAAAACACCAAGAAAGAAATATGAATTTTTCTAATGAAAATCTTAACTATTAACAAAAAGATTATTTCACAAAATCAAACTTGAGGAAAGTTTTATCACTTTAATTTTTAAAGTTCAAAGATTTTTTCTTATAGAATATAATAAAGTTCATGAAAGTTTGAACTTTTAAACATTTAAGTTAATTAATATTATACATATTTTTGGCTTTATTGAAGTTATTTGGGTTTTTGTTGCTTCAACTTTTATATGTTTTTCAAGGTTGAATTATAAGGATGCAATAATAGATAAAGACACTGATCTATTCAAGAAAGTTCATGGGATACCTATGTACCAATACGGAGAAATTGACCACACATTGACTAAAATTTTCAACGAGGGAATGGCCAACTATTCCAGCATAGAGATGAGAAGGATACTTGAAAAATACAAAGGATTTGAGGGAATATCAACACTTGTTGATGTAGGAGGTGGTATTGGCCTAAGCCTTAACATGATCATCTCAAATTATCCTTCAATAAAGGGTATTAATTTTGATTTGCCTCAAGTGATTCAAAATGCACCACCCCTTCCAGGTAAAGAAACCATGTGTTTCTGTCTCTTTTGTTTTTCTTTTTTCATTTATGAAATGATTATTAAAAAAGTAAATTAATTATTTGATTCCAAAATGGGAAGGTGATCGTTGTGGATTCCATAATGCCACAAAATGGGAAGGTGATCGTTGTGGATTCCATAATGCCAGAAACAAAAGGGACATTAGGAGCCAAGTTTGTTTCTAGTGCTGACAACCTCATGTTCCTTCATGATGGAAGAGAAAGAACTCAGAAACAATTTGAGTATTTGTGCAAATCTTCTGGGTTTTCTATTTTCAAAGTTGCTTCTTGTGTTTTCTCTGTTCGAGGAATTATGGAGTTTTACAAATAAATATGATTAAGTGTGTAACCACATCCATCCGTGTCAGTCTCCATGTTTCAGTGTATGTGTCCGTGTCGACGTCTGTGTCGCGTCCTATGTACGTGTCAGTATGCATGCTCTATACTCATTTAATTTGTCATTGCAAGTTATGTTAATTAATTAAGTTAATGGGTGGAACGTTCAAATTAATCTTGAATATATATATTATTTTTAAGTTCATCTTGGTTTTAAATTTTTTTTATTTAGTTTAATTTTAATTCTAAACTATTAAATGTGATCATATATTCTTTATTTTAAAATTAAATGTCACAAGTCCACAACTAATCTATATAATTTGTTGCGGTAACTCCTAATAACTCCTAACCTAACTACTATCTAACTAGTGACTGCTGCGAATTAATTAGCAAGCATTACCATTAAATTCATAAATTATTATCATGTTCATTTTCTCAAGATATTTATTGAGTTAATAATTTTAATAATTATTATTACACTAATAAATGTGTACCTAATTACATGACGAAGAAGGTTGCAGTGAAGCCAATGTGTCGCATATGATTACAAGAAAACTCTAGCCACCCAAAAAATTCTCTCTTTCACGAGAGTCGAGTTTTCTCTCAAATCCCTCTTCATAAGGGATCACCTCTCTCTTTAATGAGAGATTTCACCCTATTTCATATTAGGGTTATCGGTGGTGCCTCCTAGCTTTGACTTTCTGTGATGACGCTCTTTTCTGTGTGTCTTCTACGGCGGTGGTTTTCATGTTTAGGTGGTTTTCGGCGAGTTTCCTTCCCATTTCTGTGTGTTCTCTGCTCATGTTTGTTTGTTTTCTGTGGCGGGATTTGTGGCGGCGGCGTTCTGGATTTGGTCGGAGGTTTTTTTTTTGTTTCCAGTTTTTTATATAGTTGTAGCTTTAGTTGGATCTCTAAATCCGTTAACTTGGCAGTTGATTGTCTTGCCAATTTGTCTGACATGAAGATGGGTCCTCTTGAATGGGTTGCAAAGCCCCCACTTTCGTGAGTTGATGTTCTATCTAGTGTTCTTGTTGATGCTAGGGAGAAATTGGATTATTTTGCTATGTTTTTTTCAGGAAAACAAAATGTGTCGCATATCGATATATTTAAAGTGGTAATTAATTAAGAATTAAGATAGTGTTAGGGTAATAAATAATAATTCAATTCAAATAATTAATTATTAAAGTGATGCCTAAGTCTCAACGACCTCGTTTGTCTCGAATTTAAAGTGATGCCTTAAATAGCTATTTATCTAAAAACATGTAGGGAAGAAAATAAAAAAAAAAAAAAAAACAGCAAAAAGTGTAAAATAAATAAAGAGCAAACAAGGATATTTTTTTTACGGCCAAAGTGTGAATTTGGTCTTGTAACTTTGCTTCAGTTCCCAAATCAGTCATATAACCTTTTTTGTCTCGAATTTAGTCTTGTATCTTTGCTCTAAGTCCCAAATTAGTCCTATATCTTTTTTTGTCTCAGTTTTGGTCTCATATGTTTTGAAAACCTCCCACCATTAGTCCTTTGTCTATTTTAAATTACAATTTAGTCCTGAAAACTTCAAGTCCCTTTCACTTTAGTCCCTGACTATCAAAATGAAAGTGAAAGAGCATCCCTGGAGATTCTCAAACCTTATATCTTGATCCTTAATCTATGAATTCTTCATGAAATGGAATAGAAATGTAAAAACAACACAAATTAGAACAAATGACAGAAGAACCAAAACTGAAAACGCAGAAAATTTAAAACCCACCTGAAAATGCCCCAAACTCGCTGGAAAACGTACGAAAAACGCCGAGAAACTTAAGAACTCATCCAAAAACCTCAATTCTCACTGAAATCACACTTAAATAATCGCCCTCAAATGTTTTAAGAAAGAATTTTCGAAAATCCAAAATTTTGAGGTGGGAGGTGATAGAAGAAATGTATGGGATTTCAGAATTTATCTCTTGGAATCACCAAATGTAAGGGCATCTTCTATCACCTCCTCCTAAAAAATTTGGATTTTAGAAAATTCTTTGTTAAAGCATTTGAGGACAATTATTTGAGTGAGATTTCAGTGAGAATTGGGGTTTTTGGATGAGTTTTTTAGTTTCTCAGCGATTTTCGTACGTTTTCTTATGGGTTTTAAATTTTCTACGTTTTCAGTTTTGGTCCCTCAGTCATTTGCTTTTAATTTGTGCTTTTTTTTTTTTGCATTTCTATTCTATTTCATGGATTAGGGACCAAGATGTAAAATTTGAGAATCCTCAGGGATGCTCTTTCACTTTCATTTTGATAGTCACAGACTAAAGTGAAAGGGACTTGAAGTTTTCAGGACTAAACTGTAATTTAAAATAGACGGAGGATTAACGGTGGGAATTTTTCAAATTATATGGGACCAAAACTGAGACAAAAAAAGATATAGGACTGATTTGGGACCTAGAGCAAAGATATAGGACCAAATTCGAGACAAAAAAGGTTATAAAACTAATTTGGGAATTGGAGTAAAGTTACAGGGCCAATTCGCACGTTGGCCTTTTTTTTTTTATTTAAATCAAAGTATTTATTATAAAAAAAACAGTAAAGACTAGGGATTAAAATAAAAACCTTAAAAAAACTTTTGGTCCCTAGATAATATGACTTAGTCCCTATAAATATAAATATATAGACATAATCAACTAAGTCATATTATCTAGGGACTAAGTCATTTGATTCTCATATTAAGTTTATTCCATGCTTCTTATTAAATAATCAACTTGCTAATCTCTTCTTTTATCTATTCCTGCATGCTATGAGCATGGGATAATATAAATATAAATATATCGATATAATTGAGTTGATCTTGGACCAAGCGGTGATATAGCATGTTATTAAATGACACGCAAAACCCAACTTGACATTATATAAACAAAAGGTCAAAGTATAAATTTGGTCTCATATCTTTTGTTAAGTTTTTAATTTGGTTTTATATCTTTTTCTGTTGTACTTTTAGTCCCAAATCTTTTGTTAAGGTTGCAGACTTGGTCCCATATTTTTACAAAATGATCAATTATTGATTGAGTTTTTTATAAAGATATGAGACTATTTATGCACTTGATCCAAAGATATAAGACCAATTCTACAATGGACCCAAAGATGTGGGACCAAATCTGCTAAAAAAAATATGAGACCAAATTGGAACCTGACCAAAATATGAGACAAAAAATGCAACAAAAAAAGATATATGACCAAAATTGGAAACTAAGCAAAAAATATGGGACCAAATTTGCACTTTGGCCTAAACAAAATTTAAAAGATAATATTGCTAATTTAATATAGCTCTCATTGACTATGAAAATTGAAAATTGTGTATAAGATATTGATGCTGCAATAACAGCTTTAGACCAACAAACAGAGAAAGGAAGAACTGCAGAAACTACAAAAGTCATGGCTTCCAATATTCATAAACATGAAGAAGAAGATGATGACTCTTCTTTCCTTTCAGCCATGCTTTTGTGCTTCAGCCAGATTCACTCAGCAGCACTTAATACTGCCATTGAGCTCAATCTGTTTGATATAATAGCCAATATTGGAAATGGGGGACACGTGTCAGCAGCAGAAGTGGCTTCACATCTTCCAAGTTCATCACAACACAAAGATTTGGCTTTGAGGATGGATCGTCTCTTAAGACTTCTTGCTAATCAATCTCTTCTTACTTGCAACACCATTAATATTAATGGTGATGACTGTGCTGAAACAGAGAGACTCTATGGGATATCTTCTGTTGGAAAATTCTTTGTAAATGGTAAACACAACAATACTGGTGGATCTGTGGCTTTGTTCTCATCATTCATGAATCATCGAGCACTTGTGGATACTTGGTAATGTTCATTTCCTAAGTTTCTTACTAGAGATAACTTTTCTATTCTTTAAATTTAAGGTAAATTACATAGAAGGTTCGTGCAATTTGGAGTATTTCGAGATCGAGTTTATGTAGTTTTAAAAGTTGCAATTTAGCGACGAGGTTTGTTCTGTTAGTATAAAAAGATCATCCGTCCAAAATTTAACAGAAATTTAGGTTAAAATACCATTTTAAGACTCTAACTATTAATTTCTTATGCATTTGACTCTTTGTTTCTGTGACGGAGAGATTTTGATACAAAAACATAAAATGTACATCGACTTTGACGATTTTGATACAAAAACATAAAATGTACATCGACTTTGACTCTGGCTATTGAAAATTTTATGATTTGACAGAATTCGAATATTATTATTGTATATATTCCTTGGTTTATTAAGGTTATTTGGATTTTTATTACTTTTAATATTATATTTTTTTTATTAGGCTGAGTTATAAGGGTGCAATAATAGACAAAGATACTGATCTATTCAAGAAAGTTCATGGGATACCCATGTACCAATACCAAGAAATAGATCAAACGTTGAACAAATTGTTCAACAGTGCAATGGCCAACCTTAACAACATAGAGATAAGAAGGATACTTGAAATATACAAAGGATTTGAAGGAATATCAACACTTGTTGATGTAGGAGGTGGTACTGGCCAAAACCTTAACATGATCATCTCAAAGTATCCTTCAATAAAGGGTATTAATTTTGATTTGCCTCATGTGATTCAAAATGCACCACCCTATCCAGGTAATAAAATTTTCCTTTGATGTGTTTTGATCTCCTCTTATTATTATTATTATTTATGAAGTGAAAATTTAAAAAAAAGTAAATTAACGATTTAATTTGTGAAAGATGATCAATTTTTTTTTCATGTAATCATTAGAAGATGAAATTATATATACGGTTTAGTCTATAAAAGATATAGTCAAAATTAATTAAATTGTTTTGCTGCAATATTAATTGAGATTTGACAGTTAATACTTAATATAACTTTTTTTAATATCAATTATTAAGTATAATGTCAAAAAGATTTAAAATCACATCATATTTATCATTAACTTTTTATCAAAAGAATAAGTTGGATATACAAATGTAATTGTATATGTTAGAATTCAGAGTATCTTTCAACAAACATTCATAGATCAAACAAGTATATGAGAATGCGAAATATAGAGAAGAATAGATGAACACAAGCAATTTATCGTGGTTCGGTTAGTGTGACCTACATCCACCCAAGAACAAGGAACTTCACTATTTATTGATGAATGAATCACCTCCTGGGTCATACCTCACCCATATCTCTACTCTATCAACTCTACCGAGTATCCCTAAGAGTCTCTTCTGAGATATCTTGTGATGTACTACTCATTAACCCTCAGCTAACTACTAGTCTATTTATAGGCATCTCAAACCCTAGATCCCCAAGGATGACTTAACCTAAGCCCAATAGACCCAAGTACTTAATTCCTTAACCACCAAGAATTCTACCACAAAATATATGGTAACTAACTGAAAATACAAGTCACATAAAAGATTACCCAAGATATCCCAAATCTTAACAAATAAGATTACAATCTTTACGGTATACTAAATGTTATAACATTATCTTTCAAAATTATGAAATCTATGATTTACTCTTACTAAAATGATCAAAATCTATGAATAGGGATAGAGCATGTTGGAGGAGACATGTTTGAAAGTGTTCCCAAAGGTGATGTCATAATATTGAAGGTTAGAGTGAAAGCTTCTCATCTTTGTTACAAGTTACAACTTAATTGCAATATGATTTGATATTATAATTACAATTTTGATGTGTTCATGTTTCTGTAGGCTGTATGCCACAATTGGTCAGACGAAAATTGCATAAAAATATTGAGGAAATGCCACGAAGCATTGCCACAAAATGGGAAGGTGATTGTTGTGGAATCCTTAATGCCAGAAACAAATGAGTCAATAGAAGCCAAGTTTGCTTCAAGCCTTGATAACCTCATGTTCATTCACGATGGAAGAGAAAGAACTCAGAAACAATTTGAGTCTCTGTGCAAACGTTCTGGATTTTCCACTTTCAAAGTTGCTTGTTGTGTCTTATCTGTTCGTGGAGTCATGGAGTTTCATAAATAAACCATGAATTCATCATTGCAATTATGTGTGTATGGTCATTGCAACTATATATGTTTGTGGGCTAGGGATTGGGCCTAAGCCCAACCAATTTTATGTGTGTATGGTCATTGCCTCTGCTATGTAACGACCAAGTGGTCGAAAATGTTGAAAATAAATTACATTTTAATCGCATAAATTAATATACTAATATAAGTTTTATTTTAATGTAAACAATTTTATCTAAGTTATTACTTAAAAAAAAGTTAATTTTGTCTGAAACTTGAAAGTCTTGAACCCAATAAACAAGCATCATCTTCTCTTTTCAAAATGCACGCATCCCAAAAAAGAATCAAAGAGTTAAAAAACTCAAGCACTTTAGTACTCAAGCTTTCCCGAAAAGTGCCCAACAAGAAAAATAAATTTTCATTAAAATTTTTTAGATAAATCTAGTTTTTATTTTTTTCCTTAAATAGCTATTTATCTAAAAACATGTAGGGAAGAAAATAAAAAACAAACAGCAAAAAGTGTAAAATAAATAAAGAGCAAACAAGGATATATTTTTACGGTCAAAATGCGAATTTGGTCTTGTAACTTTGCTCCAGTTTCCAAATTAGTCATATAACCTTTTTTGTCTTGAATTTAGTCTTCTATCTTTGCTCTAGGTCCCAAATTAGTCCTATATCTTTTTTTGTCTCAGTTTTGGTCCCATATGTTTTGAAAACCTCTCACATTAGTCCTCTAACTATTTTAAATTACAGTTTCGTCCTAAAAACTTCAAGTCCCTTTCACTTTAGTCCCTGACTATCAAAATGAAAGTGAAAGAGCATCCCTGGAGATTCTCAAACCTTATATCTTGGTCCTTAATATATGAATTCTTCATGAAATGGAATAGAAATGTAAAAACAACACAAATTAGAACAAATGACAGAGGAACCAAAACTGAAAACGCAGAAAATTTAAAACCCACCTGAAAATGCCCCAAACTCGCCACAAAACGTACGGAAAACGCCGAGAAACTTAAGAACTCATCCAAAAACCTCAATTCTCACTGAAATCTCACTTAAATAATCGCATGTTTTAAGAAAGAATTTTCGAAAATCCAAAATTTTGAGGTGGGAGGTGATAGAAGAAATGTAAGGGATTTCAGAATTTATCTCTTGGAATCACCAAATGTAAGGGAATCTTCTATCACCTCCTCCTCAAAAATTTGGATTTTCGAAAATTTTTTCTTAAAGCATTTGAGGACAATTATTTGAGTGAGATTTCAGTGAGAATTGAGGTTTTTGGATGAGTTTTTTAGTTTCTCAGCGATTTTCGTACGTTTTCTGATGGGTTTTAAATTTTCTACGTTTTCGGTTTTGGTCCCTCAGTCATTTGCTTTTAATTTGTGTTTTTTTTTTTTTTTGCATTTCTATTCCATTTCATGAAGAATTCATGGATTAGGGACCAAGATGTAAAGTTTGAGAATCTTCAGGGATGCTCTTTCACTTTCATTTTGATAGTCACAGACTAAAGTGAAAGGGACTTGAAGTTTTTAAGACTAAACTGTAATTTAAAATAGATGGAGGACTAACGGTGGGAATTTTTCAAATTATATGGGACCAAAACTAAGACAAAAAATGATATAGGACTGATTTGGGACCTGGAGCAAAGATATAGGACCAAACTCGAGACAAAAAAAGTTATAAGACTAATTTGGGAATTGGATAAAGTTATAGGACCAATTCGCACGTTGGCCTTTTTTTTTTATTTAAATCAAAGTATTTATCATAAATATGACTTAGTCCCTATAAATATAAATATATAGACATAATCAACTAAGTCATATTATCTAGGGACTAAGTCATTTGATTCTCATATGAAGTTTATTCCATGCTTCTTATTAAATAATCAATTTGCTAATCTCTTCTTTTATCTATTCCTGCATGCTATGAGCATGGGACCAAATTTGCACTTTCGCCTAAACAAAATTTAAAAGATAATATTGCTAATTTAATATAGCTCTCATTGACTATGAAAATTGAAAATTGTGTATAAGATATTGATGCTGCAATAACAGCTTTAGACCAACAAACAGAGAAAGGAAGAACTGCAGAAACTACAAAAGTCATGGCTTCCAATATTCATAAACATGAAGAAGAAGATGATGACTCTTCTTTCCTTTCAGCCATGCTTTTGTCTTCTGGCCAGCTTCACTCATCAGTACTAAATGCTGCTGTTGAACTCAATCTGTTTGATATAATAGCCAATATTGGAAATGGGGGACACGTGTCAGCAGCAGAAGTGGCTTCACATCTTCCAAGTTCATCACAACACAAAGATTTGGCTTTGAGGATGGATCGTCTCTTATGGTTTCTTGCTAATCAGTCTCTTCTTACTTGCAACACCATTCATATTAATGGTGATGACTCTCCTGAAACAGAGAGAGTGTATGGGATTTCTTCTGTTGGAAAATTCTTTGTAAATGGTAAACACAATACTACTGGTGGATCTCTGGCTTTGTTGCCATCATTCATGAATCATAGAGCACTTGTGGATATTTGGTAATGTTCATTTCATATGCTTTTTATTAGAGAAAACTTATTTTTTTAGTATTTAAATTTATCTCAAAATTATGACTTTGTCCCAATATTTTGAAAATATATTTTTCTGGTCTCTGATTTTTTATTTATTTATTACTTATTAGAATTACAAGTTATCTCTCACATATCTATTTTATATTCCAAACAAAGACTAATCCTTATTTGAAATGATAGGTCCCATAACAGTGATATAACTCTCAGATCCAAACACGAGTGTATATATGTATCCAACAAAACTTGAAATAAAGACCTTACCTTTGAAGATTGGAATACCCACAACTCTTAATCAATCAATTGTTAGTTAGCTATCATTTCATTTAATAGCAGATAATGTTGAGTGATCCTTCCAAATCCCATATCAAGTGTGAATTAAAATTTTAGAGGTGGGACCCACTATAATTAAAATATATATAAAAAAAAGAGAGGATGAACCTATCAAGCATGGACACTGACACAGATACGGGGCACGACACGGACACGAACACTTCGACACACCAGATTCTTAAAATTATGCGACACGACATGACATATATTTATATATATAAATAATAAAAAATTCATAAATTTGATGAAAATTTTAAAAATTACAATATCTTTTTATAATATATGTCATATGTGATATTATTTTCTATTGTTTGTCATGACAAAGTCACAAAAAAATAATTTTATATTTTGAAATTTATGAATGTGTGTCTTATGGGTGTCGGACACGGACACGTGTCTGACACGGCCCACGCTGTCAAAATGAAGTGTTCATGCTTCGTAGGGATGAATGTAGTAGGAGGTGGGGCCATGGAGGTTGAATATTGGAGAAGGAGACAACCGAATTTTGCACCAAATTTTGACAAATTCGCATGGAAGAGGCGATCAATTGGGAAGGCAAATTGATTATGGATTGCAAATTGCAATTTGCAACCAAGGCATCTCGATGGATTGGAGGGCCTATAAAAGAGGCACTCCATTTCATTTTTTTGGGTGAGTTGAAAAAAAAAAACAACAATTGCATAGAGAAGATGTAGTTGTGAAATAGAGGTGTAATTCTAAGAGGGTGGTAAAGTCCCATAATTGGGGAGGGGGCTTTCATATCTTAGTGAGAGAGATTTATTTCCGAGATGGTGGTGAGGACTTCCATTCTTAGTGGGGAAGGATTTATAATTTTTTCATATAAAAATTTTAAAGGATTTATGAATGAGAGAGGGTTTACAATTTTCGCCGTTTAAAAATTATACTGATGAGAGTTTGTAATTTTGTTCATACAAAAATTAAATTATAGTGAAGTTGTCCTAAAAGGACCGTGGAGTAGGTCTTAAGGCACCAAACCACATTAAATTTCTTGTGTGATTTTTTCTTTCTTCTATCCTTTATATAATAGTTTAGATGGGTAATGAAGCCTAATAAATTGTGTCAGAACTTTAGGGCCCAACAGATAAAACACCAAGAAAGAAATATGAATTTTTCTAATGAAAATCTTAACTATTAACAAAAAGATTATTTCACAAAATCAAACTTGAGGAAAGTTTTATCACTTTAATTTTTAAAGTTCAAAGATTTTTTCTTATAGAATATAATAAAGTTCATGAAAGTTTGAACTTTTAAACATTTAAGTTAATTAATATTATACATATTTTTGGCTTTATTGAAGTTATTTGGGTTTTTGTTGCTTCAACTTTTATATGTTTTTCAAGGTTGAATTATAAGGATGCAATAATAGATAAAGACACTGATCTATTCAAGAAAGTTCATGGGATACCTATGTACCAATACGGAGAAATTGACCACACATTGACTAAAATTTTCAACGAGGGAATGGCCAACTATTCCAGCATAGAGATGAGAAGGATACTTGAAAAATACAAAGGATTTGAGGGAATATCAACACTTGTTGATGTAGGAGGTGGTATTGGCCTAAGCCTTAACATGATCATCTCAAATTATCCTTCAATAAAGGGTATTAATTTTGATTTGCCTCAAGTGATTCAAAATGCACCACCCCTTCCAGGTAAAGAAACCATGTGTTTCTGTCTCTTTTGTTTTTCTTTTTTCATTTATGAAATGATTATTAAAAAAGTAAATTAATTATTTGATTCCAAAATGGGAAGGTGATCGTTGTGGATTCCATAATGCCACAAAATGGGAAGGTGATCGTTGTGGATTCCATAATGCCAGAAACAAAAGGGACATTAGGAGCCAAGTTTGTTTCTAGTGCTGACAACCTCATGTTCCTTCATGATGGAAGAGAAAGAACTCAGAAACAATTTGAGTATTTGTGCAAATCTTCTGGGTTTTCTATTTTCAAAGTTGCTTCTTGTGTTTTCTCTGTTCGAGGAATTATGGAGTTTTACAAATAAATATGATTAAGTGTGTAACCACATCCATCCGTGTCAGTCTCCATGTTTCAGTGTATGTGTCCGTGTCGACGTCTGTGTCGCGTCCTATGTACGTGTCAGTATGCATGCTCTATACTCATTTAATTTGTCATTGCAAGTTATGTTAATTAATT
Organism: Chamaecrista fasciculata; assembly: GCA_003254925.1. NCBI lineage: Eukaryota > Viridiplantae > Streptophyta > Magnoliopsida > Fabales > Fabaceae > Chamaecrista > Chamaecrista fasciculata. The sequence goes on along the minus strand of QANZ01026201.1, from coordinate 14,465 downwards.
AAGTTAATGGGTGGAACGTTCAAATTAATCTTGAATATATATATTATTTTTAAGTTCATCTTGGTTTTAAATTTTTTTTATTTAGTTTAATTTTAATTCTAAACTATTAAATGTGATCATATATTCTTTATTTTAAAATTAAATGTCACAAGTCCACAACTAATCTATATAATTTGTTGCGGTAACTCCTAATAACTCCTAACCTAACTACTATCTAACTAGTGACTGCTGCGAATTAATTAACAAGCATTACCATTAAATTCATAAATTATTATCATGTTCATTTTCTCAAGATATTTATTGAGTTACTCCTAATAATTATAATAATTATTATTACACTAATAAATGTGTACCTAATTACATGACGAAGAAGGTTGTAGTGGAGCCAATGTGTCGCATATGATTACAAGAAAACCCTAGCCACCCAAAAAATTCTCTCTTTCATGAGAGTCGAGTTTTCTCTCAAATCCCTCCTCATAAGGGATCACCTCTCTCTTTAATGAGAGATTTCACCCTATTTCATATTAGGGTTATCGGTGGTGCCTCCTAGCTTTGACCTTCTGTGATGACGTTCTTTTCTGTGTGTCTTCTACGGCGGTAGTTTTCAAGTTTAGGTGGTTTTTGGTGAGTTTCCTTCCCATTTATGTGTGCTCTCTGCTCATGTTTGTTTGTTTTCTATGGCGGGTTTTGTGGCGGCGGCGTTCTGGATCTGGTCGGGGTTTTTCTTTTTTTTGTGTTTCCAGTTCTTTATATAGTTGTAGCTTTAGTTAGATCTCTAAATTCGTTAACTTGGCAGTTGATTGTCTTGTCAATTTGTCTGGCACGAAGATGGGTCCTCTTGGATGGGTTGCAAACCCCCCACTTTCGTCAGTTGATGTTCTGTCTAGTGTTCTTGTTGATGCTATGGAGAAATTGAATTATTTTGCTATGTTTTTTTCAGGCAAAAAAAAATGTGTCGCATAATATATTTAAAGTGGTAATTAATTAAGAATTAAGATAGTGTTAGGGTAATAAATAATAATTCAATTCAAATAATTAATTATTAAAGTGATGCCTAAGTCTCAACGACCTCGTTGACTACAATGAGCATGATGGATAATGACATTAAATTCACATTATGACCATAATAATATGCTGCAGGAGGCAACAAGGGAAAAAAAAACCATAAATAAACAAGGACACATTTGTTTTTTTACTAAACTTGTTTTTAACTTTCAAGTTTTAACAGTGTAACATGATATTTGATATTTACAACAAATTGTTTCACTTGAGATAAAATTTTTGTATATAGGTAATTTTACGTGGAACAATTTATGTGCAAATAATTTTTCGTTAATAAAAAATCAATTAAAATTACAATTTGATCACACTATTTTTCACTTTAGTCTTTGTTACCTTTATATGTGTCCTAAAAATAAAAATTCGTTATTACACGTAAAAAGTATTTATATAAATAATATTATATTAAAAATAGAGAAAAAATATAAAATTGAAAAATACTTGAAATAAAAAATGAAGTAGAGATAATTAAATTAATATGATATCTAAACAAAATTAGTTTTGAAATTAGTTTTATTAATAATTACATAAATAAAAATGATTTTATTTTTTAAATTAGATTTATTTTTTTCAAATATTGTGTTAATTTAAATATCTATAAAATTATATTTGCTTCATTATTTATTTTAAGTATTTTTTTAATTATCTCTTTTATTTATGTATTTATTTATTTTTCATTTATAATATTACACACAAAAGTTCTTGTCACGTGTAAGTTGTAACAATGACTTAATGAGCTTTTATTTTTTATAAAAATATTTTTATATACTTAAAATCAATTTTAATTGTACCTAAAAAGTTTTTTTTGAGTCATTGTACCTTTACTATTTTTTTATCCACTTAAGGTGGGCTTATTATTTAGATACTTTTAGCAGTTATCCACTTGACACTTGACTACCAATGTTTATTGTCGCTAATATTATTTTCATAATTTATAAAAATAAATAAATAAATAAATAAATATATCACTTTAAAGTTTAAAATGTCACTCTCACACATATATATGATTTCTTTAAAAAACCTTTTCCAAATTTGGCATAATAAAAACCTTACAGATCAAATTGAAATGATAAAAGTGATAGTTTACCTAACCAATAATCTTCTCATTGGCTATGACTTTGAAAACTGTATAAAATAATGATGATGCAGCAAGAAGTCAAGAACAATCAGAAACAAAAACCAAGAGGAAACTTAAAAGAACTGCAGAAACTACAAAAATCATGGCTTCCGATAGTATTTATAAACAGAATCATCAACATCATGAAGAAGAAGGAGATGATGACTCTTCTTTTCTTTCAGCCATGATTTTGTACTTTAGCCAGATTCACTCAGCAGCACTTAATACTGCCATTGAACTCAATCTGTTTGATATAATAGCCGATATTGGAAATGGGAGACACGTGTCAGCAGCAGAAGTGGCTTCACATCTTCCAAGTTCATCACATCACAAAGATTTGGCTTTGAGGATGGATCGTCTCTTATGGCTTCTTGCTAATCAATCTCTTCTTGTTTCCTCTTATGGTGATAATGACTCTGCTGAAATAGAGAGACTATATGGGATCTCTTCTGTTGGAAAATTCTTTGTAAATGGTAACCAAAATAGTTGTGGATACTTGGCTTTGTTCTCATCATTCATGAATCATCGAGCACTCGTGGATACTTGGTAATGTTTATTCAAAGGTCTTAATTTGGTCTCTTAACTTTTTTTGTTGCAATTTTGGTCCCCTAACTTTTAAAAACATCTCACCGTTGGTCCCAAGTGCATTTTTCTCCATCCATTATCTACCGTTAGTGCTGATCTAACAAGCTGAGTTGGCTGATGATGTGGCAAATATGAGTGAAATTGATTGAAAAATGACCATTTTGGGAAGATGTTTTCATGACTTGGAAGTTCACTTGGGACCAACAGTGAGACGTTTTCAAAAGTTAGGGGGACCAAAATTACAACAAAAAAAGTTAGGGACCAAAAAAACTAACTTTTTATCCTATTTAGAGTTTAGAGAATCTTTTACCCAAGAGTTAAATTTCAAAGAATTTTGTATATTGGCAAAAGCATCTCCGGCCTCCCCAAACTCTGAGATAATCTCAGTTGTACTCTAAATTTTTTTTTTGTGGTCAATTTTACTCCTAAATTTTTTTGTAATCATGTCGCGATAATGTCAGCATTTTTTTTCATTTACAATTTAAACGGTGTTAGGCCTTAGAGTATATACAATTGATCGAGTCAAATATGAAAGTTTTAAGAATACAATTGATCAGGAAAAAAATGTAGGGGTACAACTAGTTAAGACTTACCCTTATAATTTGTAGGTGCCATACGTGTTTCTACCAGGTACATTTTAGCCTAATATTATATATAATCATCTATATATTAAGGTTGAATTTTGGTTTATGTTTATGTTCTTTTCTTTTCATTAGGCTGAATCATAAGGATGCAATAATAGACCAAGACACCGATTTTCAAAAAAGTTCATGGGATATCCATGTACCAATAATATGGAGAAGTGGACCAAACGTGGAACAAAATGTTCAACAGTGCAATGGCCAACCTTTGCAACATAGAGATGAGAAGGATACTTGAAATTTACAAAGGTTTTGAGGGAATATCAACACTTGTCGATGTAAGAGGTGGTTTTGGCCAAAACCTTAACATGATCATCTCTAAGTATCCTTCCATAAAGGGTATTAATTTTGATTTGCCTCGAGTGATTCAAAATGCACCACCCCATTCAGTAAAAGTTACTTACCTTTGATTTGGTCTATTTTTTTTTTTATTCTTTTTACTAATGAAGTAATTAAGAAAATGGTCAAATTCTATAAATAGGGATAGAGCATGTTGGAGGAGACATGTTTGAAAGTGTTCCCAAAGGTGATGCCATAATATTGAAGGTTAGTGTGAGAACTTCTCATCTTAGTCACTTGGTTACATATCATTTTGATAGTTTAAGCAAAGATTTATCCTTGTTCAAGTTAGAATCAATGTTCTAAAACTTGAATTGAACCAAACAAAGAAAAAAGTTCAATTGTACGTACGTGCTTCTCACCTTTCATTTTTTTTTGTTTAAATTAATTTTAAGTATTTTTTTAATTATTCACACCATATATAGTAGGTGGTGCGAACTCACAGGGAAAAATCCCACGAACCCACCACCAAGTTGAAATATACAACCCCAAGAAAGCTAAACAAAGGCCTAGATGATCACACTTGAACCCTTGAACTCAAACGAACAAAGACCCGAAGTGTTGGAAGACGCCACAAGGATGATCAAGCCTTGATAAGTCTATAAGTTCTATGAAAAACCCTAGAGAGAACACACTCTCACAAGTTGGATAAACCAAACTCACAATATTATAAACTCAAATCTGATGAATTACAAAAGGTCTTAAAGGAGTATTTATACTCTAAGTGAAAATAAACCCTAATGGGTCATGAAACACCAAAGCCAACTAATAAAAACCCTATTGGACTTTTAAACATGAAGCCCAACTAATTAGAACAAATAATGCTGATTTAAATTGTCTTAAAATACTAATAGACTTCAAATACATTAGCCCAAACTTATTAAAATTCGCACAAAATTAAAACCCAAAATACAAGCATCAAATGTAGCCCAAAATATGATTATTTAGGCCCAAATGAGTCTTCATATATGTAGCACTTGGTCAAAGCTCTTTAAATTTAAGTCTTTGAGCCCAAATCATGTTGTATAGCTCCACTTTTAGCCCATATCAAGAAAATGACGTTTTCAACATTATTTGGTGACACACTTGATATTTTCCTTTTGTCAAGCCTCTTGAATTAGTCCATATAAAATCTCCTTGATCCACTTAGCTCCCAATGTTGTGATTAGCCCATTTCGAATTTGCAATGAACCTTCTATTATGTTTTGCATCATCCCATCTCTCTTCAAAAGGATTTGACTCCAAATCTATGAAATATGTCTATTGCCTCTTATTTCGCATCAGTAGGCTTAGGATTTGAGTAGGTCCATCAAAAAACCAAAAAATAAATAAAAGTTAAAAAAAATGTCCCTCAACTAATGGATTGTCTAGTGCTCGAGAAAGTGAACTCTTGACAAGAGTAAAAATCTTTCGACTAGAGTTTGAAGCAAGACTTGAACTCGAGATCTTATTCATAGAAGTTGGAAGACTTATAATTCCAACCTAAGAAGCATGGACACTGACACGGACATGGGACACGACACGGACACGGACACGGACACGGACACAGCGACACGTTAAACTCTCAAAATTACGCGACACGACACGCCATATATTTATATATATGAATAATAATATTCATAATTTTTAATGAAAAATTTAAAAATTACAAGTTTTATTCATAATATATGTCATATATATTATTATTATTTTCTCTTATATGTCATGTTAAAGCTACAAAAAATTAATTTATATTTTAAAATTTATGAATATGTGTCGTGTCAGTGTCGTACGGGTGTCGGACACTGACACGTGTCCGACACGGCGACACGCCTTTAAAATGAAGTGTCCATGCTTCTTAGATTCCAACTAACGGCTCGTTGGTTACATTAATTTTCTTCAATATAGAAGAATAAAAAATATGATATATATAATTGCAACTTTTATGTGTTAATTCTTGGTTGATGTTTCCGCAGGCTGTATGCCATAATTGGTCAGATGAAAATAGCATAAAAATATTGAAGAAATGCCATGAAGCATTGCCACAAAATGGGAAGGTGATCCTTGTGGAATTCATAATGCCAGAAGCAAATGAGGCACTAGAAGCAAAGTTTGTTTCAAGTCTTGACAACCTCATGTTCCTTCATGATGGAAGAGAAAGAACTCAAAAACAATTCGAGTCTTTGTGCAAACGTTCTGGATTTTCTGCTTTCAAAGTTGCTTGCCGTGCCTACTCTGTTTTAGGAGTCATGGAATTTTACAAATAATGCGAGTGCAGCTAGATTTGTCTATAGGTTTTTTTTACTTATCTGGATAACGATTTAGGCGAAGACTAATCTTATTTAGACCGAACAACTTGAAGTTCTCCTCACAATATCGACTTTATGAATCTTTTTTTAATCTTTTATGAGCTATATATTCTTGGCTAAAGTGCAAATTTGGTCCTATAACTTTGTCATAGTTCCCAAATCATTCCTATAACTTTTTTTTTGTCTCGAATATGGTCATGTATCTTTGCTCCAGGTCTCAAATCAGTCCTATATCTTTTTTTCTCTTAGTTTGGTCCCATATGTTTTGAAAACCTCTCACTGTTAGTCCTCCGTCTATTTTAAATTACAGTTTAATCCTGAAAACTTCAAGTCCCTTTCACTTTAGTTCCTGACTATCAAAATGAAAGTGAAAGAGCATCTCTGAAGATTCTCAAACCTTATATCTTGATCCCTAACCCATGAATTCTTCATGAAATGGAATAGACATGCAAAAAAAAAAACACAAATTAAAAGCAAATGAAAGAGGGACCAAAACTGAAAACACAGAAAATTTAAAACCCACCGGAAAACGTACGGAAATCGCCGAGAAACTCAAGAACTCATCCAAAAACCCTAATTTTCACTGAAATCTCACTCAAATAATCGCCTTCAAATGCTTTAAGAAACAATTTTCGAAAATCCAAAATTTGCACTTTGATCTTATTTGAGGAGGGAGGTGATAGAAGATTTTCAGAAATGCCCCTTACATTTGGTGATTCTGAGAGATAAGTTTTGAAATCCCTTACATTTCTTCTATCACCTCCCTCCTCAAAAGTTTAGAGTTTCGAAAATTCTTTTTTAAAGCATTTGAAGGCTATTATTTGAGTGAGATTTCAGTGAGAATTGAGGTTTTTGGATGAGTTCTTGAGTTTCTCGGCGATTTCCATATGTTTTCCGGCGAGTTTGGGGCATTTTCCGGTAGGTTTTAAATTTTCTGCGTTTTCAATTTTGGTCCATCTGTCATTTGCTTTAATTTGTGTTATTTTTGCATTTCTATTCCATTAAAGTGTTTACTAAGTATCAAGTATCAACTACAATGTTGAAATCAATGGCCAAAACAAAAACTACAATGTTGAAAGAAAAACAACGAAAAAATGATCAATAAATAAACTAAAAAAAAAAACAAGTAAGCAACCATGGTCGATGGCTTTGATTTGAGTATTTGACAAGTCTTTCCTGGCTTAATTAATTTGCAGTAGTTAGATCAGTTTTATTTATAAATATTTTTAACCCAGATTTATTTCACCATCTTATTTAAATATATATATATAAGTTCAAATTATTTAATATATTGACTAAAATTAATTTTTTTGTAATAACTAAAATTAATTTTTTTTTTGATAATACGTGGAATTTAGATTACTACGAAATAGTTAAGATACAATAAGTCCTTGACATAACCAAAAGAGACTGAAAACAGAGGATCATAACAAGACAGCAACAAAACGTGGGATAGAAAACTAAAGGACCTAATACAGAACAACAAGTAGAAAGGCCCGGAGAAAAAGAAAGAAGAAGACTTCATGGGGGGTCAATGAAGGTCTTCTTCTTTCTTTTTTTACTCCTACAAAAAGGGATGGCCAAACAGTCTTGAAAGAAAGTAAGACTCAAAAAAGAAGGCAGGGAGATGAAGATAGTGTGCTGAGTCTGGTTCAATCTGCCATGGGATGCCAAAAGATCAGCACAAGCGTTTGCTTCTCTAAAAGTGTGATTCATGCGCCAACTGTCAAAGGAAGCAAGCAGATTTTTGCAATTAAAGATAATAGCATAGAAGGGGTGTTGCTCAGTTATGTCATTTGATAAAATACAGTTTATAGCAGCAACACAATCAGATTCAAATATAATCTTTTTAATGTTTAGAGATGCAGCTAATTCAATCCCTCTGAAAATTGCCCAGAGTTCAGCTTTGAGAGAGTGACCATGTCCAATAAATTCAGAGAAACCTGCAACAAAATTTCCATTTTCATCTCTTAGGATACCTCCAGCACTAATATGGTTTGCCTTGGCGGATCCATCTGTATTCATCTTGTAGAAATTTCTATCTGGTTTCTCCCAACAGAAGGTTTTTGGAGGAGAGGGAGGTAAAGAGTCAGATAAAGGGGCATTGATGCCTAAGCTAGTGAATTCTACTGCACAGAAAAAAGCTTGCTTTTTAATAGACTCCGCAGAAAAAGGAAGTTTTTGAAAAATCAGCTTGTTTCTAAAAAGCCAAATGTTTTTCAGGATGTAAATGAAGATTGTTCCCCAAAAAGTAGATTGAAAAGTGGTAGAATTTTTGCAATTTATCTCAATCCAAGATAGGATGGGAATGGAGTAGAAAGAAGGGGGTAGATTGAAACTATTCCAGATATCCTTAACTTTATTACAGTTTCTAAAGATATGATTCATGTCTTCGATATCGTGAGTACAAATAGGACAGAGGGGGGAGCTTATGATTTTGAGGCTATGGAGTTTTTGAGCGGTGAGAAGACCATTATTCATAAGGAACCAAATAAAATTTTTTTCTCTAGGGTGACAGTTGATTTTCCAGATCCAATTTGTTTTAGTGGTGGCGTTATTTTCAGGACTGCAGGAAAAGAGGATTTTGTAAGCAGATTTTATAGAAAATTTGCCATCAGCAGAGGGTCCCCAAATTTGGGTATCATCTAAGTTTCTGTTAGGGATATAGGGCGTGGCATAGATTTCAAAAAGAATATCCTTAGGGAGAGTTAGGGAGATTAAATCAGAATTATGCCTGTTGGAGCAAAGGAAGTCATGAACAGAGATAGACAGCGCGTGAAGAGGAAGAGGACCATGGATTCTATTTCTAATAGGGCCGTTTGGAAGCCAATTTCCAAACCAGAAGTTAGTATTTTTTCCATTAAGAATAGATATTTTGATACCCTTATTGAAGATGTTAGAATCCTTTCTAATGCTTTTACTGATGTAGGATTGGTTTCTCTTTTTATTTTTTAAGTCTTTTCCATATTTAATAGACAGAATATTGGAGGAAATATTATTTTCTTGAGTGAGAAGGTTCCATTTTTGCTTAGCCATAAAGCAGGCGTTGATGTGAGCACTCTTTCTAATTCCCAGACCCCCAAGGTATTTAGGTTTGGTGATCTTGTTCCAGTTTAAGGTGTGGATTTTGTTTTTATTAGCTTTATGGTTCCAAAAGAAATTTCTATTACATTTGTCAATCCCATTAAGGATTTTAGTAGGCAGAGAAAGGGCGTTCATGTAATAAGAAGCAATGGTAGAGGTTGTTGACTTAATGAGTTGAGTTCTGCCAGAAGAAGAAAGGCAATTACTCTTCCAAGATTGCAATTTGTTGTTTATCTTATCAAGGATGAAGTTAAAATCATTTGGTTTGTAGCTGTGTTTGAGTGGAAAACCCAGATAGCTACCAAGATCATTTGTTTCAAGGATGTTGAGGGAACTGGTGAGTGAAGATCGCATGTGACTAGATACAGTAGGAGAGAACCAAACTTTTGACTTGGTTTTATTGAAGCTAAGACCAGATAATTGGGAAAAGAGATCAAGGACATTAGAGATAGTGTTAGTATTCTTATTATTTGCCTTGGCACACAAAATAATATCATCTGCAAAAAGAAGGTGGGAAAAACTATGATTTGAGTTTCTAAACTTGAAAGCATTCCAGTTTTTGTTTTCCACCTCTTTATTAATCAAATGAGTGAGAATTTCCACGGCAAGAATGAAGAGGAAGGGTGAGATAGGATCCCCTTGTTTGATACCTTTAATTGGAGAGAAGGGATCAGTTTTGGAACCATTTATGATGGGCATATAGGAGGTATTTTTCAAGCAGGAGTTGATAAGATCTATCAAGAGGGGTGGAAAGTTGTAGGATTGTAACATACTAGTGATGAAAGACCAAGAAATAGAGTCAAAAGCTTTGTGTATATCTAATTTAATAATCATCCAACCCGTTTTAGATTTAGATTTATGCATAGAATGCATCAATTCATGTGCCACTATAAACAGATCAGAGGCTTGCTTTCCTTTTTGGAAAGCTCCCTGAGAGGGAGAAATGAGATTTGGAATAAGAGGTCTAATCCTATTTGAAATGATTTTTGTGAGGATTTTGTAGTGGAGGGTGCAAAGACCAATAGGTCTAAGATGAGTAGGTTTAGTAACAGAATGAGTTTTAGGAATAAGGCAAAGCAAGGTTTCACCCCAAGACGCAGGGATCTCAGCATTCATGAAAACTTGCTGGATATTTCTGGTGATAGCTTTTTTTGTACAGTCCCATGATTTTTGATAGAAAAAAGCGTTAAGTCCATCAATTCCAGGGGCTTTGAAGGGATGTAGGTTAAAGACAACATTGTGAATTTCTTCTTCAGTAGGGATTTGAAGAAGAGAATGATGCTCATTAGAAGAAATTTTTGGAATGGAGTTAAGAGGGATTCTAAGATTTAGATTATTTAATGAGAGATTTTCATCAAGATCAGTGTAAGATTTTTTGAAAAAATCATAGATGATGTTCTTAATGTTGTTTGGGTCATAAGTGAAGGTACCATCATCTAATTCAATGCAGGATATATTATTCTTTCTTCTCTTAATGAGGGCAGTGGTATGGAAAAAGGAAGTATTTCTGTCACCAAGGGTTAACCAATTTATCCTTGCTTTAGCAAACCAAAGTTGCTCTTCTTGATCAAGGGTTGTTAAGAAGTCGAGTTGAAGGGTTTTCTCGAGATGCAGGAGTTGGGGGTTGGGGGCAGAAGAAAGGCTTTTTTGGATACCAGCTAGACGCTTAAGGAGAGTAAGTTTTTTAATATGAATGTTTTGAAAGGTAGATTTGCTCCACCCAAGGATATTCTTTTGGAAATCTTTTATAATGTCCTCAAGCCTTTTATTATTATCTTGCCAATTTTGTTTGACAATGTTTAAGAAACAGGGGTGTTGCATCCAAAAGAGCTCCATACGGAAAGGTTTGTTTTTAGTGATGAAAGAGTGGTTTGTGTGAAGGAGGAGGGGGCAGTGGTCAGATTTAACTCTAGGGAGGTGAAGAATTTTAGAGTTTGGGAACAGGGAGAGCCAACTTCTGTTGGCATGACCTCTATCTATACGTGTTTTAACAAGGGATTGCAAGTCTCTACCATTTGACCAAGTGTATTTAGGACCTTCAAAGCCTAGGTCAATGAGTTGACTATCATTTAAGAATTTATTAAAGGTTCTTATTCTAGAAGGGCAAGCAGGCAACCCCCCAAACTTCTCATTTATGTTTGAGATATCATTAAAATCTCCTAAGAGCAGCCAAGGCAGATTTAGGTTTTTACCCATAAGAGCTAAACTGTCCCAAAGGATGTTTCTAATTCTGGGATTAGGGTTAGCATAAAGACCAGTAAGAAAAAAAAGATAGGTTATTTACCTTCACATGGGCATGGATTTCTTGAAAGGAGGAAGCCAGAATGTTGACCTTAACCGTGTGAGGGTTCCACAGCATCCAGATTCCTCCAGAGAACCCCATAGCATCTACCTTATAAAACTTCTCGTAGCCAAGAGTGTTGATAGAGTTGCAAGCTCTTTCGCCACTTAGCCGAGTTTCAGTGATAATAACAAGGTCAGGTTGGTGAGTGTTAACAATATTGTTGAAAACACGTCTAAAGTCAGGGTTGGCAGCCCCCCTAACGTTCCAAGCAAGGAAAGAAATGTTTGGGATGAGGTGGAAAGGAGCAGGAGGTAAGTTTAGGTCCAAATCATTTGGTTCAAGATCCATAAGGTTTTGATCGATGTAGGTAGGGAAGAAATCAAGCTCATAGTCAAGGGTTCCTACTTCTGTGTTTAGTGAGCAGATTGTGCAGACATCTATTTCTAAAATGTGATGGGGGATGTACCAAAACACTCCGTGGTTTTGGTTGCCAAATACCTTTGTGGTTGCTCCATGATCTGACAGTTCTAGGTTTAGAAGTTTTGGTTCTGAGTAGAGACCTCTTAGTGGGTTTGGGTGAGCTGTTGGTGGTAGTGGAAACCAGTTGTAAAGGTGATTGTTTAGTGATCTGTGATGTGGGGGAATTACATAAATGTGTCTGTCCATCAATGTTTGATGAGAGTCTAGGTGAGCTTGGCTTGTGATTTGGGACAGATGGGCTTTGTGCATGAGGTATGTCCAGCATGCTAGCCAAGGTGCATTGTTGAGAATACCCCTCAGCAGGTTTATCCAGAACAAGGTTTGTGCAGTCATAGGAGAAGGGTTTTCTAGATAGAGATCGTAGAGATTTTGGAGGAGGGAGTCCCTCCTGTCTGGAGGGGGGGTCCTGTGGTCCGTGTCTGAGACATGTCTCTCTGGCCATTTTATGGGAATGACCAGAAGAGACCTCCTCAAGTGGTTGGGACGTGGGGGTGGTGGTGGTGGATGCAGGGTTGTATTTGGCAGATTTGGGCGTTGGAAATGTGGGTAATGGCGATGAAGGTTTGAAGGAAACATCTTTCTGGGAAGAGGTAAGCTCTGGAAGGGTGAGAGGTATTTCAAGGTTTGTGGTTATGGTAGGTGCATGGTTGCTGTTTTTATAGACGTTATTGAAGGCAAGCAAGACGTTGTGGGGGTCACAGGTTAAGGCTTGGTTGTTTACTTCTGAGATAGTCTCAGGGTCAACCACAGGGTCTTGTATAGAGTCAGATTTTCGAGGGGAGAAAGAAGCATTTTTATTATTAGTAATCAGCTCTGTTTGACTATTTGGATTTAAGTTTTTCTCGCCTAAAATTTGTAAAACTGTATTGGGAGTAGACTTATGGTCTAAGGGGTCAGCAGAGGGCAGCATATTAGATGGGGACAAAAAGGCTAGAGGCAGATTTTTGCACTTATTCGGGGAGGTAATTGGGTTTGGGGTAGCAGATCCAGATAAACATTTTTTATCTATTAGGTCTAAGCACTGTACGGTGGTTTTCTTAGCTATTGTAGGTTGAGAGTTTTTAGCTTGGTTAGGAGAAAGAGTCAGAGAATTTGGTGAAAAAGGTGTCTTTTGTTGTGAGATGTTTGGAAAACGTTTTGAGACAGGATTAGGCAATTTTTGTGAAAACTTTGTAATATCGCTTATTTTAGCGGGATGAGGAGGAAAAAAATTCGAATTTCTAAAATTTCCCTTGCTAATATTTCCACGTGGGTTATTACCCAGCTTCTCGTAAGAGAGTTTTGGAAAATTTTTCCTAATGGGTGAAAGATTAGCAGGGTTCAAGGGTGGATTAGGGAGGAGAGGGGGTAAAGTTGCAGAGTCAGAAGGTGGGAGAGCAGAGACGAGGACAGATGAAAGCAAATGAAGGTTTTCATATGCTATAATTTGGGAGTATCCATCTATTGTAAAAGAATTTGGGAGATTTGAGTTTAAAGCTATTTCTATGCAAAATCTTTTGTTGACTTTAGAAAACTCATTACCAGGGTCAAAAGCAACAACTTTGCCTATGGAGTTCCCTAATGCTAGCAAAATTTCTGTGCAGTGAAATTCTATAGGCAGAAAAGGCAAATTAATCCAGACCGTTGTGACAGGGTTTAGAGAAGCAGTTTTTGGGGAAAATTTCGGGTACCAAGATTGAACAAGAAGAGGCATACCATGTAAGAAGAAAGGGGGGGAGGATAATATAGCAAGGCGGTCATCAGGCAGCAGATCCGAAACCATATAGAAATTAAGACCAAGATGAGAGACAGAGAAGTTACCTTTGAGGCGCCATATATGCTGGAAGCGTACCTTGAGCTTTAGATGGTCGAGGTTGAGAGCGTTAGCCCTAACAAAGATGGCGTTTTTCCATCGTGCGTAGATGTTCTTCGCAACGTTTTCAGGGAATGTAATCTGAATCTGCCCATCTTCGGATTTTTTGATGTGGTGTGTTGGAGAGAAAACGGGCTTCGCTGCGAGAGAATTTTCCTCTTGTAACTCTCTTGCAAGTGTTTTGTTATCCAGATCTGAGCTTTTTACCACAATATCTCGGAAGGAAAGATTTGGACGAAGGATTGAGGGTGAAGATTGTTTCTGACATGGAGTTTGTGAGATGTTTTCGGGGGTTGAGGCAGATGGGAGGTTTCGATTTGGTAAAGTCTGGGTTGACTGTGCCAGGGCATTTTTTGGGTTAGGGTTTGAAGAGGAGAGAAAGGGTTTGTCGAAATTTTTGGATGAAAGAGTCTGATTTGGTGGATTCTCTGAGAGGATGTGGTTTGATGATTTCGTGGTGGGTGAAACGAATAGGTTTGGGGTCGAGACATTAGGAGTAGGTGGGATGTCTTGAATGATAGGGGTTAAAGTCTTGGTAGTGGAAACGATTTGGTTTCTGGCAGGGGAGATGGATGGATTTTCAGGGTTTGAGGCGTTAGGTACAGGTGTATTGAATGGGTTGGTGGAGATTGATGATGTGGCGGCGAAGTTGATAGGGTTTTGGGTGGGGAAGACGGAGCGTTCTATGTCCTCCATTCCAAAATTACGAGATCATTTTTTAAGAGTTCAATCTAAA
>QANZ01026198.1:0-17797 GCA_003254925.1 Chamaecrista fasciculata | reverse complement strand
CGTGAGTTATCGTTTGGTAACCAGAAAAATGACTTAACCTCAGTTTCTCCGTGTCAGAGATCCGTTTGTCCTACGATATCTTGGTCATGGACTAGGCACAGGTATGTCATCCATAATCCAAACCTCAACTTTCTCGATTCCTTGAGTAAGTCCCAAATCCCAACGTGGCCACGCATTTTCCTGGACAGACTCATCGAGGGCGCCAGTTAGATATCTCTCATCTCAATGAGGGACAAAATCGCATTTTGGCCAATGCACATTTCACTGCAGAGCATTCAACCAGCCCCGTACTCTGCCCGTATAACTGCCCTGTTACGGGCAGCGTTAGACTGAGCCAAAGACTGACAACTGCAACGCTGGAATAGTCATTGACCTCAGGTCAAAGGCATCGCTACAGGCGTACTAGGAGAGACTAGCTGATGACTAAACCCATGCAGGACTCTCCGGGTCAGTCCAGCAATTCGTAACCACCTTACGTAATTGCACCATGACTCTCGTCCTAGCATCTAGTGCGTGCATCTCATGCACCGAGGTCATGCTGGTCTTAGTTTATTTTTGCTCCCACAAAAATAATCGACCAGGGACAATTTTAGATTAATTATCTCATAATTAATCATGGACGTTATCATAGTAAACATGCAAATAATATGACAACACATTAATTTATCTTCCATAAATTAATAATATGTTCACAACATATTTATCAAATAAAATGATTGGCCCTAGGGCACAATCTCCAACAGATCGCTCCAAGAATTAGCTCACTCTGTCACAAGAATCCTACATAGAAGAGATTCTTGGCAGATTCCATGAGATGGAACTTGAACCCAGGTGATGCCTTAGTAGAAAAGGCAAGTTTAAGTCTTGCTTTGTGCCTTTAGACTAAGTCAGAGATGGAGTCATGAAGATGAATTCCCACACACGTGGTTGGTAGGTTGAAGTAGAACGAGGAGTGTACTCACTCCAACGCACGTTTTGTAGTCGGCTTAGTCAGTCGTTATTAGTCAAATCTAGGACAAACGTCTGTTAAGAGATTTTTAAGATACTTGTAGGGCACTGCTGACAATCAGTTGTTTTCATCATAGTGACCTACAAGTGGTGAGTCACATTGATGATGATTGGGTAAAAGACTTGGATAAGTTGAAGTCCATGTCTGAGTGTATTTTCTAGCTATGCAGTAGGCCGAAGCAAGAAATGTTCATGTATTTCTCTAACGTAGAGTTTGTTACATAATCATCAATAGTATGAGGGGTAGTCAAGCTTGGGATGATCATATGTCACTTGGACATCGCAAAGAAAGCCGACTATTCAGTGACATTGGTCTCATAGGCCAAACAGTTATGGTTTAGACCAAGAAAGCCAAAGTACCAAGAAAGGACGCAACAAAACTTCGTATGAGACGTTGTTGCACAGTTATAAATTACCATGTGATATTAGTCTTTGCACCAAGTAACCACTGGGGGGGGGGGGGGTGACCGGGCACCCGTCGTAAGGTGCCAATGTGGGTAACAATCAAATTAATACTTGAGTACTGCTAAAATACTATTTATTAACTTATATTATAGGACAACCCCAAGGTCGAATCTCTCGCGGAACTTCGTGGTTAAAGATAACTACCAATTATTTGTATGAATATCTATGAACTTAGGTGAGGCTATAAAGATAGGTATATGAACAATAATATAAAAGATAAGGAAACAATAAGATAAAGATGCATCCCACGGAGATATCTCAAACTCGGCCTTCCCTGCTCAACAAAAGATAACGTAAGAGTTTTTAAATAGATATACTTATTAAGTCCACATACTATTGTATACCTTGATAACTCAAGAGTAATTAGTTATTAGATCAATTAGTATTGCCACATGAGAAATAGTAATTAATACTAACAACATTCATGATAGATTAATGGCACAAGATAAAATTTAGATCATAACTTTATCTACCGATTAACGAAACTATCGTGTGAAGAAATAGAGGAACTTTATTTCATGTAACAATTAAACAACATAGTTCTGAAGAATTACACTAAATAAGTTATGAAAATATTAAACTAGTCAAAACCTATTGCTAATTGTATCTTGAATCAAACCTTCATCTAAGAATAACTAATGAATAAACATAACTAAATAATAAACGCTCCCTGGACTATGAAGAACGTTAAGCTCTGGCCTCCTTCGTGATACTTCGCTAGGAAGCAAGGATGTTTAGCCTCTCATCATGGAAAAATAACCAAAACCTTGATTAGATCCCATATGGAGACCTCTTGATGGTTGCTGCCTCTCTTCAGCTGCTTTTCTACTCTAAATTGATGCTCTGAGGGGTAGAATGACGAGCTCAATTTATAGGCACGAAAATAGACTTGGGCCGTGGGATGGGCTGGCGGCACAGGCTGGCGGCATAGCATAATTTGCAGAATATTCCAACGGCATCTCTTTATCTTGAATCCTGGCCGTCCAAATCGTACCCTAGACTGCGTCTTTGCATGTGCCGTGGGAAATGCTGGCGGCATGGGCAACAACTCATCCTAATATTATGCTGAAGCTTATCTGCTGACGTCATGCTGACTCAGAGGCGTGTGCCTTCATTTGTGCCGGCGCCACAACCCACATCACAAGCGAATTTTGTGCTTTTTATTATTTTCTTGTTAATTATAAATGAATCCCCTTTGGTTAGGCCCTGTTTGGATATCTGAAACACTGAACAACCCATTAAGTAGCACATATTTATAAAATACAATAAATAAATGCTAAATAATATATTTTATCCACTTTATTATGTCATACCTTGGTGCAGCTCTTAATATATTAATTGGTCTATTTGCAATAAATTATTATTATAAACATGTAAAAAGAAAACCAAATGACATGTCAATATTTGGGCTGATCAAGGGGTTCTCGCAAGATGACCTATGACGAAGCATTGACTCTAACCCCTCTCAGTCCCATAGTGGTGGGTTGGCTGTATGAAGAATAAAAGTTATAAAACTAGTGTTTTAGATACATCAGGCTATCACATCCCTGATCTGATCAGCGAAAAGATTCCTGAAGGGACATAGGTGTCCCAATGAATCCGTCATTGGTATCACCAACACTTAAGAACATGTTTTGTGACATGTGAAATTTATAGGGTTGCATAAATTAAGGTAATTTAACAGAGTTTATGTGTTAAACTTTATGTCATGAGGACAAGCTTTAGAAAAAAATTATTTTTTGATCATAAATAAGGTGTATTGCAAAGGCATACCTTTATTTTGTGCGAATTAAGAAGTAAGAATATTACACAATATACAATGTATGTCGTACATGTTGGGAAATCATGGGGCGTGCGAGCAGCGGAAGCAAAATAAAATTCAAAAAACTTTAAACACGCAGCTCATATGATTCCCAGCCAGGATCCGCTATATGAATATATATTAGGAGAAGGAAAAAGGTTTTACCAAATCAAACAGTGCTTTGAGTTCACGAGTTCGAGAAGTCCACTCTGAGTGTCCTTCCTCTGCGGTGATCTACACGAGCAGTTTGGCAGATGCCCAGGTGCTAGCCTCCTTTACTTCTTCCCAAGTGAATACGGGAAACTCTATCTACGTTTTGAAATTCAAGAACTGTTCTTGAATTCCAAGACCAAAGTGGCGCCTAGCTCACAAGAACTTTTCTTGTTCACTCTCTAAAACCCTAAAGTTAGGGTACAAGTCAAAATTTTCTCTCTCCTTGAGAAAATCGACTTCCTCTCTCTACAACACTAGGTAAGCCGATTTTTTGTCTCACAAAATAGTGCAAGTCGAAATTTCACTCTTGTGAGTACTAGGGTTAGGAATTTCGACTTTGGCTCTCCTTATATAGAGTTTGAGAGTTTGATAATTATAATTAGGGAAACCCTAAATTAATGGATTATCAAATTATAAAATTATAAGATTACAATAATATCATAATGTTAGGCCTTGAATTCCTAATTAAAATATTACCTTAATATCTTAATTTAAATTTAAAATGCAATCTTTGGGAAACAAAATGCAAGATCAAATCTTGCTCTTGGTCCCACCTAGAATGCGCCACCTCCCTCTAGTTTTTAAGGAATTTAATAAATCAAAATAACAATTCTAATTCTTAGGAAGTTATAACCAACTTATTAATATCCAACAATATTGAATTAAAATATTACCCTAATATCTTTAATTCCAAATTTGAATCTTGAAATCAAAATCAAATCTTGAATTTAAATTCAAATCCAAGTCATGACTCTAATTAACAAAACATTTCCATTAATTAAAATTACCATATATGAGGCGCCACCCTCAAGCTCGTTATCTCAATATTAGTGAATTTAATAAATCAATAATCTCCTAACTTTTAGGAAGCTTATCTAATTTATTATTCCCTAATATTATAAACAAGAATATAATTGTAAATAGATTAATTCCAATTAACTATTTAACAATTAATATATTTAAACTTGTCCAACAAATTTTAATATCACAAACGTAGATATTTATTTAAGACATGACTTCATGTCCTAAGACATTCAACTATGTCTTAAATTGTGTCACCAAAGTGACTCACGAATTAACCCTAATTCGTGTCCCAATGCGGCATCTTGATCCTGCTCATGTGTGACCCAGCAGGCCTCACGTGAAGTTGGCAGCAAGTCATCTCTATGGCTCACAAGTCGAGAGCGGACTCTAGCAAGCCATCACAACTACCCAAAACACGTGAGTTATCGCTTAACGCCAAAACGACTTAACCTAAGTACCACCTTGACATGATCCCTATTGTCACACGATATCTTGGTCATGGATTAGGTACGGGAAAGTCATCCATAATCCAAACCAAAACTTTCTCGATTCCCTGAGTTAGTCCCATTTCCTTGTGTGGCCACACATTCCTTGGACAGACTCATCGAGGGCGCCAGTTAGATATCTCTCATCTTTAATAAGGAGTAAACTACCAAATTGGTCCCTGGATTATTGGCTCGCTGACAGATTGGTCCCCGAATTTTGGAAATTGACAAATAGGTCCCCGAATTTTTCTAACGAGTCAAATAGGTCCTCGAATTTTTCTAACGTTAGTCAAATAGGTCCCCGAATAACATGCACAAAAGGACCTATTTGAAAAATGTTAGAAAAATTCGGGGACCTATTTGACTCGTTAGAAAAATTCGGGGACCTATTTGTCAATTTCCTAAATTCGGGGACCAATCTGTCAGCAAGTCAATAATCCAGGGACCAATTTAGTAGTTTACTCCTTTAATAAGGGACAAAATCCCATCTTGGTCAACCACATTCCTGAGCACGGTAAACAACCAAACCCGTACCTAGCCTGTCTGGCTACCCTGCTACGGGCAACGTTGGACTCGGCCAAAGTCTGACATCTACAACGCCGGAATAGTCAAGACCTCAGGTCTAAGGGCATCTTGACAAGAGTACAGGAGAGGCTAGCTCTTGACTAAAACCCATGCAGGACTCTCCGGGTCGGTCCAGCAATTTGTAACCCCTTACTCATTGCACCATGACTCTCGTAAAGTATCTAGTGCATGTATCTCCATACACGAGGTCATGCTGGTCTTGGTTCATTCTCGCTCCCACGAGAATAATCGACCAGGAACAGATTTAGATTAATTATCACATAATTAATCAAGGACGCTATCATAGTAAACATGCTAATAATATGATAACAACATAATTTATCATCTATGAATTAATCAATATGTTCAAAACATATACATAAAATGATTGGCCTTAGGGCACAATCTCCATCAGTACATACTTGAGAGGTTGGCTCTCTCACATGAGCAACTGTCTTGGACACACAAGTGGTGTGGGCCAAGATGAGACTTGAATGTTTTTCCTCAACACCATGGTTGGATAAAGTGTGAATATCCAGAGGCAGCTGAAAAGCACCGAGTGTTGGACAAGAAAACACCAAATAAAGTAAAGTCGCCTTAGTAAATTAATCAATATGTTCAAAACATATACATAAAATGATTGGCCCTAGGGCACAATTGTTGGGGATTCTAAGGCGCCAAACGCAGCGGAAGGCAAAACACAAAAATTAAAAACTTAATACGCGCCAGGCCAGAATTCCCGAACGGATCCCCTAGTTGAATTTAAAACATGTTAAGATAGTGGTATACCTCACGAGTTCCAATCGGTTTGGTTGTACGGGGCATGTCCTAGAAGTGCACGTGATGCGTCCTTCCTCCGCCGGTGACCCACACAAACAGTTTTGGAGATGCCTAGGTGCTAGCCACCTTCACTTCTCCAAGTGAATCAGGGACCTCTATCTACGGTGTTCTTTAATCCAAGAACAATTCTTGAATCCTCCAAGAACAACATGGCGCCTATGATTAAGAATCCAATTCTTGATCCCACACAACCTTGTCACACAAAACCTAAACTCCTTTAGGATTGTGCGCCACTTTCTCTCTCTAGAAAAGCTAGGGTTGCATTTTCTCTCTCTTCACCAAGAGCCAAAAATCGAATTTTTCCTCTTGTGATTAGCTAGGCCAAAGTCGACTTTCCCTAATGTGCAAGGCATCCTTTTTGGAATTCGACTTATGCTATGTATTTATAGGGTTTGGGGCCTTTGATAATTATAATTAGGGAATCCCTAAATTATAGTATTATCAATTTATAAAATTATGAAATCTCAATATCATAATTTTTAGGACTTGAATTCCTGATTAAAATATTACCTTAATATTTCAATTTGAATTCAAAATGCAATCTTTGAGAATCAAATTGGAAGATCAAATCTTCCCAAGATCCCCATATCATGCGCCATCCCCTACCAAAATTTGTTGGAATTTAATAAATTAAAATAACAATCCTAACTTTTAGGAAGTTATAACTAACTTGTTATTTTCCAACAATATTGAATTAAAGTATTACCCTAATATCTTTAACTCAATCTTTTTGAATCTTGAATTCTAATTCATTATTGAATTAAAATATTACACTAATATCTTTAATTCAATTTGAACCTAGAATTCGAATTTTTCCCTATAAATATTGAATTAAAATATTACCTTAATATCTTTAATTCAATCCTTTGAAATCTAGATCAAATCTTTAAATTTCAAATCATGATTTTAATTAACAAAACATTTTCATTAATTAAAATACTACAACATGAGGCGCCAATCTCCTTTCCCATTATCCTAATATTAGTGAATTTAATAAATCAATAATTTCCTAACTTTTAGGAACCTTATCCAATTTATTATTCCCTAATATTATAAATAGGAATATAATTATAAATAGACTAATCTCATTATCTATTTAACAATTAATATATATATATATATATTTAAACTTGTCTCACAAATTTAAATATCATATATGTAGATATTTACTTAAGACAAGATTTCATGTCCCAAGTCAACTATGTCTTAAACGGTGTCACTAATGCGACCCACGAATTAACCCTAATTCGTGTCCCAGCGTGACATCTAAATCCTGCTCGTGTGTGACCCAGCAAGCCCCACGTGAAGTTGGCAGCAAGTCATCTCTATGACACACAAGTGGAGAGCGGACTCTAGCAAGCGATCACGACTACCCAAAATACGTGAGTTATCGTTTAACCCCGAAACGATTTGACCTTAGTACCACCTTGTCTTGATCCCTATTGCCCTACGATATTTTGGTCATGGATTAGGCACAGGAAAGTCATCCATAATCCAGACCTCAACTTTCTCGATTCCTTGAGTAAGTCCCATTTACTAGTGTGGCCACACATTCCTTGGACAGACTCATCGAGGGGCCCAGTTAAATATCTCCCATCTTTAATGAGGGACAAAATTCCATCTTGGTCAACCACATTCCTCAGCACGACAATCAACCAAACCCGCACCTAGCCCTTATGGTTACCCTGCTAAGGGTAACGTTAGACTAGGCCAAAGTTTGACAACTACAACGCCGGAATAATGAAGACCTCAGGTCTAAGGGCATAGTGACAGGTGTACATGAGAGGCTACCTCATGACTAAACCCTTGCAGGACTCTACGGGTCAGTCCAGCAACTTATAACCCTTTACATAATTGCACCATGACTCTCGTTCCAGCATCTAGTGCATGCATCTCTATGCACCGAGGTCATGCTGGTCTTAGTTCATCTCAAGTTCCCACTTGAATGAGCGACCACGGACAGTTTAGACTAATTATCTCATAATTAATCAGGAACTGTTATCATAGTAAACATGCTAATAATATGATAACCATTAATTTATCTCTATAAATTAATCAATATGTTCAAAACATATTTATAAAATGATTGGCCCTAGGGCACAATCTCCATCAAACTCCCACTTGCACTAGGTACAATTATTAATCAAACTGTTCATACGCTAGGAACATCCATCAATGTGTCTAATCCCCATTTGACATTACATGACACTCATGTAAGACCTGTGCTGAGGTTTCGTTAGAGGACTGGCAAAATATCCTCGACCGCTACCTTTCATATCTTGATATCACCATCTCTAGGTGATCACGTCTGAGTACATATCACTGTCGAAACATCAGTGGGGAACTCTTTCCCGTTTGGTGTCATCCTGTCTCTTCAGGGTGATCACCAAGCATACTTCAGACACTAGTTTTACAGTCTGCATCTCTACGCGACTAACCCATTCTTGTAGAATCAGCAATCATGCTCTGTTTGGAACCATTCCAAATCACGACGCCTCTGTTCAGGGGATACATGTTTCCGTATTGCGATTTAAATTGATCTTGGTTTGCTTGGAAAACAGGCATGTGTGTAACCAACTTACACATCAATTCCATCATAAACCAAAAATTTATCCTTAGTTCTTCTTAAGTACTTATGGATTTTTATGACAGCTGTCCAACGATCCTCAACAGGGTCTCAGCTCGTCATACTTAGGGCAAACGACATATCGGGTCAAGTACAGCATGATGGATCCTATTGCCGAAGCGTAAGGGATGCCACTCATGCGCCCTTGCTCATCAAGCGTCTCGGGACACTGACTCTTGCTCAGGACTAATCCATGATTCATCGGTATGAATCCCTTCTTGAAATCTTGCATACTGAAACCCTTCAGTATCTCATCCAAGAATGTACTTTGACTCAATTCAAGAAGCCTCCGAGAACCATCTCTATGGATCTCTATGCCTAGAATATAGGCAGCTTCTTTACGTCCTTCATTGAGAGTGATTTACCTATCTAAGATTCATAATCTTCAAGATAGTGATGTCACTTCCAATTAGCAATATGTCAGCGACAAATGGCACCAAGAGTGCAATTGCGCTCCCACTAAGCTTCTTGTAAACACAGGGCTCATCAGGGTTTTGTAAGAAGCCAAACTCCTTTGGCGCCTTTATCAAAACAATGATAAAAGCTTCTCGATAGGTGACGGGCTCACCACGCTCCAAGAGCAACACATCCCTGCTCTCAATGACCAAAGATCCACATCTTTGAGATTGAGAACGTGTTCTATCAGAACTTCGTTGTCCTTGTGTTTTAGAGGAGCTTCCACAACGCCTTGTGGTTCTTCTCTAGTTTCCGTCTGCGCCTCTAAAGTGTTTTGTGGATCATGAACTCTTTCAGGATTTATCTTACTCCCACTGTTTCTTTTGGAACCAGAGAATCCCTTTGTAAAAGGTATCCACCTCTGACTACAAACGCTTTGTTGTCAGATGGGTAGTAGACTTGATACCCCCTTCGTTTCCTTGGGGTATCCCACAAATATGCACTTGGGGTTTTGGGAGACAGTTTATCGTTAGGCTATTGCTTAACAAAAACTTTATATCCCAAAATTTGAGACAAGACACTATGGGACTCTTCCCATTCCATATCTTATATGGTGTCTTCTCAACTGCCTTAGACGGAAAACGGTTAAGTGTGAAGTCAGCAGCTTCTAGAGCATGCCCCCTTTAAAGGATGGCGGAAGATCAGTTTGACTCATCATAGATCGCACCATATCTAATAGGGTTCGATTCCTCCTTTTGAAACACCATCCACTATGGGTTTTCAGAAGGAGCAAGTTGTGAGACTATCTCACAGCTTCTAAGATGATCAACAAATTCTTGACTCAAATACTCGTCCTCTCGATCATATCGAAGGATTTTGATTTTTTTTGTCAAGTTAGTTCTCTACTTCACTTTGAAATCCCTATTTCAAAAGACTCCGACTTGTGTTTCAATAGGTAGCCGTAGTCAAACCTTTTGAAGCAGTTAGCAAGAGTAATTACCTTTAGCTTGGGTACTTATGGGTCCACATACATCACCTATGTAGGATCCCCATTAAGTCAGACATCCTTTTACTGTGGTCAGTAAAAGAGCGCCTTTGTCATCTTTCCAACTTAAACAAGATTTGCAAGCATTATATGATTCAAAACCAATTGAGCTTTAGAAGTCCATCTCTATGAAGCTTCTCTAGGCGTTTCTTGTTTGTATGGCCTAAATGACAGTGCCAAAAGTATGTAGGATTAGATTCAATAATCTTGATCCTTTTCATATCAATGTTATAAATATTGTTATCGTTCTAGTTTTAAGACATAATGATTATCTTTGCAAATCATATAAGCAAATAAACATTGTCTTTATAAAATAGAACACCATTCTTTAATGTTTACACATATAAAATCTTCCTTATCTCTATAAGGAGGAGGAACAATGTTCGAACTTTAAAGAATGTACATAACAATAAACTTAGCCCAAAAGGGCAAATCAAGCTCGCATCTCCCCACAGCAACAACAGCAACCTTTGCTCCAATGTTCACTCGTAGGTCCATCTCGCTTCCGTTCATTTTTCTACTGTCTGCGAAGACCCTGCACATCAAATGTGAGAACCACATGCTGTATCCAATACTCAAGTGGTTTTAAGTAGAAAAAGAACATTTATAACAAAGATACCTGAAGTAGAGGGCTCACAACACTTCTTCTTCTTTTGATCTTCCCAATAGTATTTGCATTTTCTCATCGCGTGTCCTGACACTTGACAGAAAGAGCAAAATACATCCTCTGAGGGCTTTGCCTTCTTGGTAGGTTCTTGGTGAGGGTCGTCCACTGGCTTGGTCTCACCATCCAGGTCGGTTCCCTTCCTCTTTCCTTCGCCCTTCCTCTTCCTTTCTTTCTTCTGACTCATGGATGCCTCAACGGACTTGAGTATTCCATGCAGCTCAGAAACTGTTTTCTCCATTCCTCTCTTATAAAAGCTTATGACAAACGGGTCATAACTTTTGGGCAGGGAGGTTAGGATCACATCCATTGCAAACTATGGAGGAATAGGAAAACACAGCCTATCAAGGTGATCTATGTACCCTCTCATCTCCATGACATGGTAACCAATAGATGCACCTTCAGCCATTTTGCAAGACATCAGAGCCTTAGTGGTCTCATATCTATCTTGCCTGATCTGGTATCGGAACAATTCCTTGAGACGTGTTATCATCTCATATGACATCAATGTATCCAAGCCCTCATGCAACTCGGGAATCATTGTGTCCACCATCAGGCAAGAGACCTCCAGCGAGTCATCAAAGTGCTTCTCGTAAGCCCTCCATTCAACTCCTGGAGCGCCCTTGGCAGGATCTTTAGGAAGAGGTTTATCCAGAACGTAAAGTCTTCTCTCATGGGTGAGAACAATTCTCAGATTACGAAACCAATCGAGGAAATTTGTTCTAGACAGTTTATCCTTCTCAAGGATAGGTCGCAGTGAAAATGTTGAACTATTAATAGCCATTTGATTCTACAATTAAAGATATGAATTTAATTAGCAGAAAAATAAAAGATATCCACCATTTTATAAAACCCAGTAAAATTTATTATTAGTGGCTAAGACCCATATTTCACCAAGGTTTACCGTCGCGTAGGCGATCATGCACCCTTTGGCTATTTAGGTAGGTAACTCCTTACCAATCACATCTCTATGTGACTCTTAGATCCCCATGGGACTGTATCATCATATGATACTTATTATGGCATGTTTATCCCATCTAATGCCTTGAGGTCCAAAACCGTTTTGATAACCCCATTAAGTCACACGGTAAAACATGTGAATGGCTAGGTTCAAAACAACGAGGCCGAAGCCCAACCCCATATCATAAAGGTCCAACTGCAATGCGTGTCGCGTAGGCGATCACCGTATTCAAAGAACCAAGATTTCAATGGGCGTCACGTTGAAACTCCCATTAACCCGTGTCTCCTCAAGGTCAAGGCAGATGCGTGTCGCATAGGCGATCACCGCTCCACGATGAACAAAATTTTGACAGGGCGTTTTAACGACGACATTAAAACTTAAGATTTTCTAAAAGGGTTTGATTTTATTTAATAAAAGCTTCCGTTTTATAGTTTAATTTTAAAACTCCTTTTAAAATTAAACGAGTCATGCCACATGTTTATTTCCCCATGTATCACATAGATATAAACATGTGCACGGATTTTGTATCCTATACAAAATCCCACGCTCGTATCGTATACGTGGTTGTAGCGTAATATGTAAAGTAGCATGTTAAAATTTCGCACCCTAAACATACATCTAGCGCATCACATACAAACT
This sequence comes from Chamaecrista fasciculata, assembly GCA_003254925.1. Taxonomy (NCBI): domain Eukaryota; kingdom Viridiplantae; phylum Streptophyta; class Magnoliopsida; order Fabales; family Fabaceae; genus Chamaecrista; species Chamaecrista fasciculata. Next base: position 5,286 of record QANZ01026198.1, on the reverse strand, counting down.
AAATGTAAAACATACACCGTGTTTAGATATGGCCCATCTACCCTAGAATTCTCCCAAGCCAATGAGAGAATTTTTCTAAAAGGAAAAATAAAATTACAAGAGAATAAACCCCAGTTGCATTGAGGTATAAACTGAAAGTAAAATTACATAAGAGTAGAGGGAGACGACACGCAGGCCGTATTTACTAAAATAAAGCTCCTAGAGCCATATCCAACACCACACAATTCAAATATGAACAATTCATACAATTATGTCAAACACGGCAGACAACACATATTAAAAACCATTTTTGAAATTGTGTTCAATTTAGAGTCTGTGCAATTTTAACATGCCTTTTCTTGAAATCAGACCTATTATCAATAATTATAAAATTCAGGAATCTCATTCAAGAATTTAAATTATTGACCCAAAAATTTTTAAAATTCATAATTTTAATAAATTTTCAGCCACCTCTATAATATTATAATTAAAACACTTTTAATTATAATTATATAGGATTTTCGATTTTGGCCTTAAAATTCAAGAAAATTATTTAAATCAATCTCATTGATTTCTTTATGTATCACATACATAAATTTGCACCTTATATTGTAAATCGACTTTTAAGAAAAACGTTCGGTGGATTTTTCGTAAAACCAAAACTGTGATTGAAAGCGGTAAACACAAATACCATACATCATATGTACACATAAACAGTTTTAAATCCAAGGACTAGCGTGGCTCTGATACCACTGTTGGGGATTCTAAGGCGCCAAACGCAGCGGAAGGCAAAACACAAAAATTAAAAACTTAATACGCGCCAGGCCAGAATTCCCGAACGGATCCGCTAGTTGAATTTAAAACATGTTAAGATAGTGGTATACCTCACGAGTTCCAATTGGTTTGGGTGTACGGGGCGTGTCCTAGAAGTCCACGTGATGCGTCCTTCCTGCACCGGTGATCCACACGAACAGTTTTGGAGATGCCTAGGTGCTAGCCTCCTTCACTTCTCCAAGTGAATCAGGGACCTCTATCTACGGTGTTCTTTAATCCAAGAACAATTCTTGAATCCTCCAAGAACAAGATGGCGCCTATGATCAAGAATCCAATTCTTGATCCCAGACAACCTTGTCATACAAACCCTAAACTCCTTTAGGATTGTGCGCCACTTTCTCTCTCTAGAAAAGCTAGGGTTGCGTTTTCTCTCTCTTCACCAAGAGCCAAAAATTGAATTTTTCCTCTTGTGATTAGCTAGGCCAAAGTCGACTTTCCCTAATGTGCAAGGCATCCTTTTTGGAATTCGACTTATGCTATGTATTTATAGGGTTTGGGGCCTTTGATAATTATAATTAGGGAATCCCTAAATTATAGTATTATCAATTTATAAAATTATGAAATCTCAATATCATAATTTTTAGGACTTGAATTCCTAATTAAAATATTACCTTAATATTTCAATTTGAATTCAAAATGCAATCTTTGAGAATCAAATTGGAAGATCAAATCTTCCCAAGATCCCCATGTCATGCGCCATCCCCTACCAAAATTTGTTGAAATTTAATAAATTAAAAAAACAATCCTAACTTTTAGGAAGTTATAACTAACTTGTTATTTTCCAACAATATTGAATTAAAGTATTACCCTAATATCTTTAACTCAATCTTTTTGAATCTTGAATTCTAATTCATTATTGAATTAAAATATTACACTAATATCTTTAATTCAATTTGAACCTAGTATTCGAATTTTTCCCTATAAATATTGAATTAAAATATTACCTTAATATCTTTAATTCAATCCTTTGAAATCTAGATCAAATCTTTGAATTTCAAATCATGATTTTAATTAACAAAATATTTTCATTAATTAAAATACTACAACATGAGGCGCCAACCTCCTTTCCCATTATCCTAATATTAGTGAATTTAATAAATCAATAATTTCCTAACTTTTAGGAACCTTATCCAATTTATTATTCCCTAATATTATAAATAGGAATATAATTATAAATAGACTAATCTCATTATCTATTTAACAATTAATATATATATATTTAAACTTGTCTCACAAATTTAAATATCATATATGTAGATATTTACTTAAGACAAGATTTCATGTCCCAAGACAGTCAACTATGTCTTAAACGGTGTCACTAATGCGACCCACGAATTAACCCTAATTCGTGTCCCAACGTGGCATCTAAATCCTGCTCGTGTGTGACCCAGCAAGCCCCACGTCAAGTTGGCAGCAAGTTATCTCTATGACACACAAGTGGAGAGCGGACTCTAGCAAGCGATCACGACTACCCAAAACACGTGAGTTATCGTTTAACCTCGAAACAATTTGACCTTAGTACCACCTTGTCTTGATCCCTATTGCCCTACGATATTTTGGTCATAGATTAGGCACGGGAAAGTCGTCCATAATCCAGACCTCAACTTTCTCGATTCCTTGAGTAAGTCCCATTTACTAGTGTGGCCACACATTCCTTGGACAGACTCATCGAGGGGCCTAGTTAAATATCTCCCATCTTTAATGAGGGAGAAAATTCCATCTTGGTCAACCACATTCCTCAGCACGACAATCAACCAAACCCGCACCTAGCCCTTATGGTTACCCTGCTACGGGTAACGTTAGACTAGGCCAAAGTTTGACAACTACAACGCCGGAATAATGAAGACCTCAGGTCTAAGGGCATCGTGACAGGTGTACAGGAGAGGCTAGCTCATGACCAAACCCATGCAGGACTCTCCGGGTTAGTCCAGCAACTTATAACCCTTTACATAATTGCACCATGACTCTCGTTCCAGCATCTAGTGCATGCATCTCTATGCACCGAGGTCATGCTGGTCTTAGTTCATCTCAAGTTCCCACTTGAATGAGCGACCACAGACAGTTTAGACTAATTATCTCATAATTACTCAGGGACTGTTATCATAGTAAACATGCTAATAATATGATAACCATTAATTTATCTCTATAAATTAATCAATATGTTCAAAACATATTTATAAAATGATTGGCCCTAGGGCACAATCTCCATCAAACTCCCACTTGCTCTAGGTACAATCATCAATCAAAATGTTCCTACACTAGGTACATTCATCAATGCGTCTAATCCCCATCGACGATACATGGCGTTCATGTATGACCTGCGCAAGAGGCTTTGTAAGAGGATCGGCAACGTGATCCTCACCTGCTACTTTGCATATCTTCACATCACCTCTGTCAACCATCTCTCTGAAAAGGTGATAACGCCTGAGTATATGTTTGGTCCTTTGATGAGACCGGGGCTCCTTGGCTTGTGCAATAGCCCCACTATTGTCACAATACAAGGTTATGGGATCAGCAATGGTCGGAACCACACCAAGCTCGGCAACGAACTTCCTAATCCACACAGCCTCCTTCGCTGCATCTGATGCTGCAATATACTCAGACTCCGTTGTAGAATCAGCAATTGTGCTCTGCTTGGAAGTCTTCCAACTCACGCTGCCACCGTTCAGGAGAAACACATATCCAGACTGCGATTTGAAGTCATCTTAGTCGGTTTGGAAACTGGCGTCTGTGTAACCCTTTACACATAGCTCCTCATCAGTTCCACCATATACCAAGAATTCATCCTTAGTTCTTGTCAAGTACTTAAGGATGTTTTTGACAGCGGTCCAATGATCCTCACCAGGGTCTTGTTCGAACCGGCTCGTCATGCTTAGGGCAAATGACACATCGGGTCGAGTACACAGCATGGCATACATGATGGATCCTATTGCTGAAGCATAAGGGATGCCATTCATGCGCCCTCGCTCAACAAGTGTCTTGGGACACTGTTTCTTGCTCAGGACTAATCCATGATTCATCGGTATGAATCCCTTCTTGGAATCTTGCAAACTGAACCGCTTCAGTACCTTATCTAAGTATGTACTCTGACTTAATCCAAGAAGCCTTCGAGACCTATCTCTATAGATCTTGATGCCCAGAATATAGGCAGCTTCTCCTAAGTCCTTCATTGGGAATGATTTTCCCAACCAAGATTTTACAATCTCTAAGCTAGGAATGTCATTTCCAATGAGCAATATGTTATCGACATATAGCACCAAGAACACAATTGTGCTCCCACTAACCTTCTTGTAAACACAAGGTTCATCAGGGTTTTGTAAGAAGCCAAACTCTTTGACTACCTCATAAAAACGATGATTCCAACTCCGGGATGCTTGCTTCAATCCATAAATGGATCTTTGAAGCTTGCATACCTTCTCTGGTTCCTCTGGACATACAAACCCCTCAGGTTGTGTCATGTACACATCCTCGGGCAGCCTTCCATTAAGGAATGCTGTTTTGACATCCATTTGCCATATCTCATAGTCATAATATGCGGCTATGGCAAGCAGGATCCTAATGGATTTGGCCATTGCAACTGGGGAAAACGTTTCGTCATAGTCAATACCATGACGTTGAGTAAATCCCCTTTGCAACTAGCCTCGCCTTGAAGACATTGACGTTGCCATCCATGTCGGTTTTCTCTTTGAAAACCCACTTGCAACCTACGGCTTTTACACCTTCAGGTGGATCTACCAAGGTCCATACCTTGTTGTCGTACATGGATTGCAGCTCAGCCTTCATGGCTTCAACCCATTTCTTAGAGTTGGGATCCACGACAGCTTCTTGATAGGTGGTAGGCTCACCGCGCTCCATGAGCAACACATCCTTGTTTTAAGTCATCAAAAATCCATATCTTTGAGGTTGAAAACGTGTTCTATCAGACCTTCGTGGTTCTTGTGTCACTGGAGGAGCCCCCACAACGTCTTGTGGTTCTTCTCCAGTTTCTGTCTGCGCCTCTAGAGTGTCTTGTGGATCTTGAACTTCTTCAAGATCTATCTTACTCCCACTGTTTCTTTTGGAAACAAAATCCTTTTCTAAAAAGAATCCACTTCTGACTACAAACACTTTGTTGTCTGATGGGTAGTAGACATAATACCCCCTCGTTTCCTTGGGGTATCCCACAAATAAACACTTGAGGGATTTGGGAGACAGTTTATCGTTAGGCTACTGCTTAACATAAACCTCACATCCCCAAACCTTGAGGTAAGACATAATGGGCCTCTTCCCACTCCATATCTCATATGGTGTCTGATGGAGATTGTGCCCTAGGGCCAATCATTTTATTTATGTGTTATTGTTTGAACATATATTTTTGATTAATTTATAGAGATAAATTATGTTGTTATTATATTATTAGCGTGTTTACTATGATAGCGTCCCTGATTGGTTATATGATAATTAATCTAAAAACTGTCCCTGGTCGATCATTCA